>JAPYYZ010000933.1:0-19644 GCA_030522705.1 Eretmocerus eremicus
CCTCATATTCGTGATCAGCGACCCCGAAAACATGAAGTAACGCTTTGAGTCTTTGCGAATCCCCGCCCAATTAAATGTGCCCCTCAAAGGGTTAAAGGCGTCTTTTATCATTTGTTCGAGGAGTTCATCGATTAAATCTCCTATTCTTTCCATTCTGAATGACTCTAAGCCAGACTTCTGAATCAATCCCGACGGGGTAGATCAGCCCAATTTGATATTACTCGGAGTTATGGGAGAGTCTTCTCTCTTGCAAATGATCGAGCTATAGAGAAGGCGATTGAGATTTTTGGGGACTAGGACGCCGCCGACATCGGGGTCTTGTAATTTTAACTTTGCTAGATCGATCGCGTCTATATTGACAAGTAGTTTATTATTCAGTGATGGAACTCTAAAGTCGGATGGGATAAAAAATTGTCTGAATTCACTAAATTGTCCTTTGAATGAGTGAGATATTCTCTGATTATGGCCACATTCAAAGATATGGGTCTTTTGTACCTCAAGTCGGGTTGAATGGTCGAATCTATATCACGGGTTGTGTTTGCACTTTGTTTCGCAACGGGCTGGGCAGCGTTCGGTGCGACGCTCGGTGTCACCGGTCTTTGACATCACTGTTTTCTTGGTTGATAGTCCTCAGAGTTCTCCAAAAACTCGGAGGTCTAGTCTTTCCACTGCCAGTCAATGGCAATGGGGTGAATTTCGCTGATATTTTTCTTGATGAGGACATCTTGGTCCCCATCGCTTCCGGGGTGGGGGCTGTACCTGGTGGTATGGAAGAGTGAGCAACCTAATCTTCCACAATTCCATCAGGCACGGGATCCGTGCCTAGGTAGGCTAATAGTGAAGAAGTTGATTGATCCAAGATCGTTTCTGAAGAGTCATGATTCAGATCTGAATATCGGAGACGCGTTGGATCTTGGGTAACTCCTTTGCTGTCCTACCAATGGGTTCCGTTTTTTTTGGTGGTTGTCATTTGCGTGGCTGACTGGTTGACGTGCCTGAACTCTTCATTAGAAGAGGAAGAAGAATCCGGATCGTTGGTGACATGATGAGTTGGAGTGTCACCTTTTCGTTGGGACTTTGCTCCCCGCGGGGGAAGCGGGGGGCTTGTTTGTGGTCAAGTATCCTGGAATGTGAGTTCTGGATCATGGTCCTGTGACTTTTCATCCTCGGACGAGGATTTCTCAGAGGAAATGGTTTCGTCCTTCTTGTCTAGGAGTTCTGAAAGGAACGACCGATCTCGCAATGGGATTCGAGGGGCGTCTGTGCCCCTCTCGGTACTGAATACGGAGTCTTCCTCCGACTCACTTGTCGAGGCTTCGGATATTTTGGATGGTGACTTCGGTCCTTCAGTTGGGTGCCGTGTGGAAGATGAGGTGGCGCATCCGTCGCTCCGTCTAGACAAGAGTCTCTTGGAAACGATGCTGCCGTCAAGATTACCTTGCCCTCCCGACATATTTGCAGGTCCTTCAGGGGGCTCTACTCTCGATCCTTCTTCCTCACCTCGTCTCGATTGTTGACTACCTGAGGACGATTTCGAAGATGACCTGGATCGGGCGTTCTTTGCTCAACATAATGATGTTTTCGTCAGTTCGGGTATGAAAGGTAACATTTTGACGGATGCGGCGTTGATGGAGAATCCAAATCGGTATCAGAATCGCTGTAATTAGAGCTGGTGGGAAAACAAGAGCATTCTTCATCTAGACAAGAGAACATGGGACTTGCTCTGGCACGGCTTAAGGGTTAACAGGGTTACGCGAGAAAGCATCCGCGTTTGTATTCCGTGATCCGGGCTCGTACTTGAGAGTATGAATGTACCCTCGCGATTCCGCTCTCCATCCGTCGAGTCGGCTCATAGAATCTTTGAGGGATTTGATCCAAGTTAGGGGCTCGTGATCACTGCAGATCGAGGAGTGGCGACTATAGAGGTAATTTTGGGAGTGTTGCACGGCTATGACGACCGCAAAACACTCTCTCCCGGTAGCTGAGTACATTTCCTCGGCTTCTTCTAGCGATTGTGACATATGAGCAACTGGCTGTTCAAGGCCACCAATGGCAAAGTCAGATAAGTCACTTGTCAGAGTGAAGGCCTTATTCCAGTTCACTGGGGCTAGGACTGGGGCCTTGCATAGGGTTTTCTCCAGGACCTCGAAACTTTTGTGTTAGTTTTTTGCCCTTTAGAGGCAAATCGTCCATGGGCTTAGTCTTCTTTGAGGAGTCTTCAATGAACCGCCGATGACGATTGACCAAACCCAGGAAGGATTTCATGTCCCTTTGAGTCATTAAAGTGGGGAAGTTTCTCACTGCATCCCATTTGGCAGAGTCTGGTCTTACAACGTGTTTGTCCATCACGTACCTAAGATATTCTACCTCGGTCATGAGGAATCCATATTTTTTGGGTTGGAGTTCCATGCCAGCATTCGAGAGTTAATGGGAGACTACCATGACTTGAGCTTTATGTTCTTTGAGTGTGTTTGAGGGAATAATTTTGTCATCCAGATAAATGAAAATCTCTATGCCTTGTAGCCCTAGCACTACATGATCCATTAGACTCTAGAATGTGGCGGGCGCGTTGCATCATCCGAATGGCATGCGAATCCATTCGAATAAACCGAACAGGGTGCGAAAAACCGATTTTGCCCTGTTTGGGGGATCAACTTCTATTCGGTGGAAGCCGCTCACAAGGTCAAAGACTGAGAGGTATTTCGCCTTGCCCATCAACTTTAGGATCTCTTGTATGTCAGGTAATGGGAGGGAATCGGCTTTTTTTTTCGTTCAACTTTTCATGGTCAATTACCAGCCTGTACCGTTTTTTTCCGTCGGGGCCTGGTTTCTCTGGCACAATCCAGAGTGGACTGACCCAAAAACTGTTGGAGGGTCGTATCACATTGTCACGGAGGAGTTTTGAAACTTGTTCGCGTACTCCCTCATGGCAGCGGGAGGGTATCTCGACTGTTTGGCGACAGTTGGTTTATTGTCGGTGATAGGGATCTGGTGTCTGACGTAGGTAGTTCTTGGAGGTTTGTCTCCTGGTAACATAGAAAGATGGTTGAATTCACGGATTATCCGTTCCAGTTGTTTGCATCCATGTCGGCAATGATGCGACCGAAGCAATGAGTCCGTGATGAGTTTGACTCGTTCTTTTCTGGTTAGTTTTTTCGGCGGGTTCTCGGACTCCGGGGCTGAGTCGAAGAAGTTGTCGGGCCCCCCGAGGTCGTAGGACTGGCCGTCGTGTAAAATGTCCCATCCATTACGGAAACGGCGTTTTTTCCGATGGATATACCGTTTTTGGCATCAAGCATAGAAAATACGCATCGCCGTCAGCGTGATGGGTCTTCAATTTAATTGTGTTCTCTCGATGCTTGAGGCACAAAGCGCCTTAATGCGGGCGTCACATCGTTGATAGGGTAACTCATTCCAAATGCTATTCATGCAGTTTGCGGAGAGCGGAGTCACTCGCATCATGTGCGCCACCGGGAGTAACGTTGCGTCACTAACGTGTGATTCCGCCGTCCGAGACTCTGGAGGTGCCGGTGCCGCGTTTGAATCTGCATTACTCGTGAATAGCTCAAGGAGAGCTCGATTGCACATGAGTATCGCGCTCTCTTTTAGTGGGACCGTGTAGGGTGGTAACGTGCCATCCATTCGTGGTGATGTTTCTGAGTTGAGTTCGTCACAAGTGCCTTTATGGACTTTGGCTATTTTGTCTGGTTATATTATGGAGTCAATCATGGGGTGGAAAGAGATTTCTCTTTTGTCTATGTCTTCCTCTTTGTCGTCTGAGGAATCAAGGTTAGGTTTCGGAGGGAGGAGAGGAATGGGGCAATCTCTATCTCTTCGAAAGGATATTGATTCTTCATCAATAGGACCCATGCTCCGTATTTTCTAAGGTGATTTGAACCTAATATGATATCGTAGTCGACGACACGAGCGGGGAAAAGGATGTGCGATCCTATCGCTCCCCCAAAAATGCTAGTCTCGATCACTCCGAGTGTATAAACGGGAACCGTGGAAACTCCGGTGACTCGAATTACTCGCGATGCGTCCATCTTCACGTATCGTTCCAGAAAGGTTGACCTGACCGTGCAGATGTCTGCTCCCGTGTTTAAGTAGACGAGACCGGTTTCTGATGATGGGACGTCATGTTGAATTTTGACCATTGGTTCGATCCCTGGGCTTTTAGCTGTTCGTACTGGCTACCGCTCATGATTTTGATTCTTGAAGCTGCCGGCCTGCCTGCGGTCGGGTTCTGACTATGGGCAGGCTGGGAGTTCGAATATTGCCCATCAGTGAGTTTCGCGACTTGCAAAGGGCTTTGGGAGTTCTGAGATCACCAATTCTGATCATGGTGATACGCGTCATTCTGGATACGAGCCCGGAAGATAGTACCCAGAATACATGGATAGCTGGAACAGATATTGGCAGCACGGATAGAATCTTTGAGGTGAGAAGAATGGATACGGAGAGGGTTCAGAGTCTCGATACGGAGATCGTGACCTGTGAGGAGATTGGGATCTGTAGGGAGAACTCGATCGGTTGTAGGGAGATGAGGAACGAGTATATGGTGAGTTAGGACGAGGTGCTGGGGGAGATGAACGTCTGCTCGGGTAGGGTTGTCCGAAGTTTGGTGACGAGTAGCTCAAATCTTGATGAGCGATAATTCGTCTACTTGAGTTATATTTCATAGGAGGGGGGGGGCAGTCACGTCTCTTGCATTCGTCACCTGCTCGCGTGAGGTCCGTCTGCTCCATACGCAATCGTTATTGAGCTCGTGTATACAACAATCACCGGATGTAGTTTCAGGCTGCACATAAGCTATAACAGCTACATCGAAACCTCTACGAACGACCGTGTTCTACGATCATCCCTGCTGGAAATGATTCACTGGGATCCCAGTCCCACTAGGACCCGAACCTGGGGAGATTCTAGACCAAAATGATTGCTGCGTAGAGCATTCATTTGCTAGCTAATGTGCAGATGAAGTCAAACGGCGCAGGATTCGAGACTGATCCTGATCCTAGATGTCTCGTTTTGAGAGGCTGACTCGTGATAGATAAGCTCGGCTGAAATTGGGAGAGATGGGTCATTGGAACCCCATGGGACTGGAATTCAGAGAAATTTGGATCGAGACTACTCCTTGAGACATGGCCGTGTGGATTCTCCGAGCAGTCATGGAGCAGGTCAAACGCTCTTTGATCACGCTGAGTTGAATGGAGTGGAGATGCTTCGATATGAACGACCCGAAGTAATCACACACAAGGATATGTATCCCCAATTTGATCAGGTAACTGAGTCTGAACGGCGAGTGGGTCCTGGCATCTTATGTGACTTCGTGAGGCCGCGGTCTGGGAAAACCTTGAACTAGATTGCCCTGTGGAGCCTGGTCGTGAGAATGTTTCGAGCAGCCACCGAGCAGTCCAAACTCTCGTCGATGACGAGTAACCTAGTGGAGGTCGAGATAGCTCGGAAAAACGACCGAGTCTGAAGAGATAACGGGTTGTAGGATTTGCAGGGAGGTCATAGAATTAAGCTCCACAAGAATTTTGGAAGAGAGCCTTCCGTGAGATCTTGTCTTGGCAAGTACCTAAGGAGCACTCATGGAGGTGGAGATGCTGCGGGGAAACGACCGAGTCTGAAGGGATAATGGGTCGTGGGATCCCATAAGACTTCCTGGCATCCCCTCATTGAGGTACTGAGGCCTAGTGAGGCTTCAACAAGTGTGTTTCGTTAGAGTTGGTTATATGAACATCCCGAGCTGCGATATAGTACATCATTGCCCTAGACCCTTTTGACCATTTCGGGTTCTACGACAGTTCATTTTTGAGCGTAGCGAGATGAATAAATTTTCCCATAAGATACCAGGGCCAACTCGCCGTTCAGACTCGTTTCTTTTGTGTTTCTGATCGAATCAAGAATACATATTCCTGTTTGTGATTACTCAGGGTCGTTTATATGAAGGCATCTCCATTCCATTCAACTCAATAGGAGACACCAGAGCCTCCGGGTGATCGATTTGGCCGAGGATGTACCGATGTCTTCTCTTCTTTGAGGGAATGGATTCCCAAAGTTTCAAACCCTAACGCTCAAGCAGCTTTAAGCTACATCAACTAGAATACAACAGAAATTGAGTGATTTTCAAGCAGTATGGAGATAATCGGGCTTATGCGAGGCATCAGTTTGGTTTCATAAATATTGTTTGGCATAATCAACACTGAAATACATACAATTCAATATCTTCGATTGACTAGAAAATATTCACAAAGATTCCCAAGGAGCATAGAATGAGGCAAGAGCCAGCAAGAGGAGGAGATTATGCCATAAAATGAAATGAATCATCGAATAACAGCCCATGAACACTGTAGTTTCGAATGAATTTTCGACCTGCGTGCCAACATCAATTCTCATACTTGTGGTCTATGATGAGCTTCAGATTGATGATGGTCCTTATGCGAAGCTTTGACTTCAGCTCAGTGACTAGTTAGAAAGGAATTAGTATTTGTTGCATCAAAAGGTTTCGACGGAAGTGCAAATTCTTGAAATTCTCATGGGGCTATGAGTAACCTATCAATCCAGCTGTGAAGCATCCCATTGTTTCGAAAGAGACTCTTTAAAAATATAAAGCTTATTCTAGACCACAAGTATAAGATTGAGTGTTAGCAGCATGTCAGAAATCCATTCGAAGGTACAGTATTCATGGGCTGTTATTCGAAGATTCATCCTATTTTATGGAATAATCTTCTTTCTCTGCTGGCTCTTGCCTCAATATATGCTCATAGAGAATCTTTGTGGATATTTCCTGGTCACTTGAATATATTGATTTGTATCCATTTCAGTGCTGTGTATGCCAAGCAACATTTATGGACCCAGACTGATGCTTCGCCTGAGCCTGATTATCTTTATTTTGCTCAGAGAACACTGAGTTTCTGCTATATTCAAGTTGGTGTAGCTCAAAACTGCTTCAGCGTTAGGGTCTGAAATTTTGAAAACTCCATTTTTTCATAGGATAGAGGACATCTGTAGATTTTCAGCCAAATCCACACCCGGAGGCTCTGGTGTCTCCTAGACAGCGTGATCGAAGCGCGTCTGACCTGCTTCATGACTGCTCCAAAAATCCACACGGTCATGTCTCACGGAGTACTCTCGATCGAAATTTTTCTTAATTCCGGTCCTATGGGGTTCGAATGACCCATCTCTCCCAATTTGAGCCGAGCTTATCTGTCACGAGTCACTCCCTCGAAACGAGACATCTGGGATCAGGATAATTCTCAAATCCTGCGCCATTTGACTTCATCTGCACATTAGCTAGCAAGTAAGTGCTCTACGCAGGAATTATTTTGGTCTGGAATTTCCCCAGGCTAAGATCCCAGTGGGACTAGGATCTCACTGGGATCCCAGTAGAGCTTCCAGTCGCATCCCAGTGAACTATTCCCAGCAGGGATGTGTATGATATTCGAACAGAGCTCCTGGGAAGGCCGATCGAACTGTTGCTACAAGTTGCTGCTGGAGGGGATTCGATTCGGATGATTGGATATTCAGCTTGGACGGAGTTTTGTTCAAACATCATCCGCATGATCACTTTATTCACAATACATGCTGATGCAGCACAGAATCCTCATGGTAATCGCGTATTCATCATACGCACGAAACACGAAACAGTTGCAAGTTCCTTCACTCCGCGACTACATATGACCGTGTCCGCCAGTAGCCGACACGATTTCCGCGGCACACCACTGTTCGCTTTGGAGAAGTTGTGATTGAGCGTCGGAAAAGGAGTAATTGAGCGATTTACAAACATCATACAGAAATTTCCGATATCTTGAGATTGGAAGCGGAATTTGACATGCAATTAGGCTTGAATTGACCGTTTGAATTGTGGCAAAATCGCCGTCAGAGGAGTCAACCGAATTCACTCATAAAAGTACTGAGAATAAATGTGATAATATTCATGAGATTGGATTATTAGGTGCCTCTCCTATTGAGGGATTTTGAGAATCTCACACGAGCTTCCATTCTTGCGAAGCTTATGATGAATTGATTTTCACCAATTATTCGTAAGACTCTAGATAATTCGAGAACACGCATAGCGCGTACATTGGAATTCGAAGAAATGTTCACTCTCCATCCTTTGGAATATCCATGGAATTGACCCATGATCTCACTCATATTGAGGCCTTGAAATCGTAAAGTTTCGCCATCTTCCTGCGTGTATACAAGCACACTAAATGCAAATTGAATCATCCTAACTCGAGTATCTCGCTATAGTAGTGAACATCGCTCACTTGATGTGCGAAAATGGCTCGAATCGCGGCTGACTGCCGCAATGCCTGAGTGAACAGATCTCATAGAATTCTCGCTTGGGTCGCGACCGCGTGACTCTACATCGTACCAGAATTTCTATGCGTCCATGTCCCACTTCACCTGGATAGACGCCGGCCGGTCATAAGTCTGCACCCCAATTTAGGGTAAGAGATGGCCGGAGCTTTGACTGGCACGGCGTGCCTGGGGCGGAACCTGCCCGATCGCGGGAGCGCGAAATCCCTACTTCAGCTGAAATACAGCTTCCGTGTCGAGCACGTAAGCTGGCTTTCAGCTGACGATATTTATTCCGAAGCTCTGAGCCTCCGTCGCAGGGATGCAAGCAAGGGAGTTTATATCGCACTCACCCGACGATCTCCACCCGAGATCTGGAGTTCGCTGTCCTGGCAATCTGGAAGGCATGGGAGCACTTTCGCAAATGTCTCCAGGGGTCATGGAGGATAGCCCTCCAACGGCTTGTACTGCCACGGGTATTGCCTCTGGCTTTCAACGTACCACTTTTGGGTGAAATTCGGCAGCTCGCGAGGTGCGGTGACGCGTCGCCGTCGCGACGTAGACACGCGAACCCCATACTCTCGTGTGAAGATTGCGCGCATCATCCACTTCGGCGAAATGATATGTGCGTGATGATTGATTTGTGTTAGTGTGTTAATGCGAGAGCGGCTAAGAAAGGGCAATTATATGGGTTATTCTACATGTATAATCGAGCGCGAGTTTTCAAACATATTGCGCGAAGCTAATTATTAGATATTGGTTGATCTACAACCTTCACATCCATGCAATTGTTAGTGATCATTTTCTCGCTCCTTTAAGCCTATATACATGGCTCTGCATACACGATTGGTCAGTTTTTTGAGCCAGAGTGGCGATGGAACGTTGAATTTTGAAACCTTGAACTCATCTGAGATTTGAGGAGGTTCCAAGAGAGATTCTTTCATATCGACACTACGGAATCGAGCACGTCATTTGTCAAAGAAACTGCGCCATTGTATCGCATGTGCACATTATAAGCTCCCCAAAACGTATGAGTGCAATGAACCAAATTATTCGCTTCACGCGATCCTTAGCTCAGACTTGATACAATTTACCACCGCAATTCATGTGAGGAACCAACATCGGCTGGCACTGCATTTGAATCTCGCAGATATCATGATCTTGAGATTGGCATTTGTACTCAACTCAATCCGTTGATGATCTCTGCCGCTCTGATGAGTTGACTGTCTTGGCTTCTCAATCCTGCAAATGTTCCCACCGCTGGATTCCTATTGATGTTGATGAAGAAAAACCGTTGAGGTGTCACGTCCACGTATTAATGATGGTTAAGGCCGACACCTTGTGGACCAGATCGGCACGTCAGAGCGGGCAGAGCTGCGTATGACAGACGGATCGGGCGGGCAAGATCGAATGGTCCATATAGATGGACTGGTGACGTTTGGTTGGGCTACATCGTTCTGATTCCTTCTCTCGTTTTTGTTCAAACTCTGCTCTTCGTCACCGACTTTCCCTCAAATATTTTCAAAATCGTGAGAATTTGTCACAGGAAATTTCTAGAAAACTCGTGGAAAGTCACCCCACCTAGCACCAAAAGGAAGATGTTGTGGACCTGGGTTTCCCGATCTTTAGAGAGAATACGAGTAAATTGATGAAGAAAGTGATTTTGATGAATCAATTAGAAGGTTGAGAGAGAGGTGTGAATGGAATGGTCGGCCAGAGCGGTCGCCTCGCCGCGTGGCTCGCCGTCAATAACGATCCGCGCTACTGCTAAGCAGTACCCAGGGGAGAAGGCACGGAGCTTCGTCAGGAGCGCTGACGATGCGCTTGCGACGGCCGACGAGCAGTGTGTAGGCGTCGTGCGGCTCGCGGAGCCATCGCCGGTGTATTGTCATGGGACGGGGAGAGGCGTGAGCGAACATTCCGCTCGAATCTCACCACGTCTCATATACAAGACTCGAAGAAGATGACGAATTAGCCATCGAAACGTCGTCGTAGTGAAGTATTAAGTGATTTTTTCATCACCCCTTTTCCACATCCTTTATTGAATTTCAATTTCTATTTTACTATAATATGGATTGCTTGATGTATGCATTTTTATGGTAATTTGTACGGAAGTTGCGAGAATCTGATAGCGAAAAATATTGGCCCCGTTGTGAGTAATATTTACAACGGAATAATTCATGAGTTGTTTCACATCCTTGTTATTATTCTAGGAGTGGATGTTCTAGATTCCATCAGAATTTATCTTAATAGTTTCGTCGTGTCACAATCTCATTCGTCTCATTGGCTGTTGAGTGAATGATGTAAATGAACACTGAGTTCAAGTTATGTGAGATCAAATGATTCCAGTACTGCCACAACAAATTACAGAATTGGAAGAATTTCTCGGGTATCGAAGCTTAGATAGCGAATCATCTCAAAACCTAAATACCCGGTCTCGATCTCGGATCAGTCTCACCCAAGTATCACGAGTCACCAGATCCTTTCAGGTCTCACTGAGATTTGGAGACCAAGATCGATACCGATATCGGATATTGGTGAAGCCTTAATCCAGACCGAGCATATTCTTAACGAATGATTTTACCGTGTTTTTCTCATGAGGCACTCTCAGCTTTCTGAGATTTTTGATTCAAAAGTCGCCACATTGGATCCGCGAATTGAGATTTTGGAATTCTGACTCCAGATCGTATCCAACAAGCTCAAATACATAAAGCACCGTTGAAATCTTTTGCGATACTCCATCCGTTGAATCACATTCTGAAGAGGTTATATATATCCAAAGGGGCTGCGGAGCTATGGGCGATATAGGATGACGAGAAATCTCATGATATGAACAGTCAACCTAAGGACGAATTGAATTTAGAGAAGTGACCAATGTTCCGATTGCATCCCATAGTTGAGGGATAGAAGGAGCTCCCTAATTTTCCTCATTAGATTCCGTCGACTCAAGAAGCCGTTATGACAATTGCGAAAAACGACAATTTGCGATGAGCAAATAGAAAAAGTTGTATATTATCCAATGGATCATTTCCAGAATTTTGTATCCGTTGCCATCTACAAGTAATACGTTCCCGTGCTTTTGCAAGTGGTACCATTCATCATTCTCACGATATAGTAGGTTATGTGCCGTGTTGCGGGAGCTGCGCTTTTTGACGACCGAGTGCGTAGGGCGTCGGCGAAGCCAACGCCCAGCTCGAGGTCGCCAAAAACGCAGCTTCCGCAATAAGGTGCATATACTATTTTATAGCTAACCTACGTAGAAACGCGTTTTTTCTGCATTTACGCGCCAGCGTAGGTGAACGGAAAAACGCGTTTTCCACGTAGGTAGCTATAAATAAATGAACAAAGGAAACGCGGATGCTCGTCGTTCTTGCTAATTATCTCGGACTGGGGAGATGATTTCGAGGAACATTCTCCTCCCGTTTTGTGGGTGATTTCATCAGAAATAGCATGCTTCACATAACCATGCGAGAAAAAACAGAGAAAAGCTCATTCTTGCACCATTTGATTCCTGTATCCATTTGCTCGGGTGGAAAAGTATTCCTATCATTGAATCATCATTTTACATCATGTTCTGCCCCGGAAGAAATGTGAACTGCGCTTCCATTCCCTCCAGACTGGATTTTCAAAGATGCAAGCACTGGCTATATCCCTTATCGTGACAGATTGACGGACAGAGGTTGGGAAGCTACGAAAGCTTACCAAGATCAAGAACACAGTGACAGATTCGAAATCCTGTCTCTTGATGAGTAATCCAAGTTCCTGCTCTTATGAGTCTTGATCTCATAGACTAATCAATCAATGCTCCTATCCACAGCCTTGATGTATGCGAGTATATTCGGAAACGTCTCAGCAATAATCCAGAGGCTCTACAGTGGTACGGCACGCTACCATACGCAAATCCTGCGTATCAGAGAGTTCATCAAATTCCATCAAATACCAAATCCACTCCGACGGAGACTTGAAGACTATTTCCAATATGCGTGGACGTATACAAATGGGATTGATATTGATACTGTCTTGAAAGGATTTCCGGAATGCCTCCAAGCGGATATTTGCCTATTTCTGAATCGAGATTTATTCAATGACCATCGAGCCTTCGAGAGAGCTGGCCCAGGATGTTTGAGGTAAAACAATTTCCATCGTATCCTGAATCCATCAATCACTTCCGAATGTGGAACTCCTTGTCAAGAATTGCCGTTATTCCATAGCCCCAACATTCTTGACAGAACCACAAACACCCATCTCTGAGTAAAAATCCTATTGGGAAATGAGATCACTCAACCTCAGCGAGAGAAGTAGTTTGATTCTGAGAAACTTGACTCTTTTTGCCATGGATATCGTGATTCTATCGTGCATCTGAGCTCTACCAGACGCAATGACTCATGATAATCCATGAATCGCAATTGACAAGTATCGTATATGGCTGATCCCGGAGCAAGCTGAGTAGTAGAGTAATAACGGTGTGGACTCAAGGAGACTGGAGGAGGGGGGGAGTATGGCGGTATGGCCTCACAAGTGAGTGTAGTTATGTGAGACACCGCTAGGAGGCATGCAGTTGGGCCGCCTGTGGAAGAGGAGTGATACCTTGCGACGTGAGAACGTCGCAGCCGTACTCACGACCGTCCTCTCGCCTCCGCCCGGATATTCAAGAGCGAGAAACTAATCTCGCTCGAACGTTTCTTTGTTGAGGTACCCGAGCGGAGAGGAGTTGGCCGACGAGGGAAGGCTCGTCAGGCCGAGCAAGCCAAGCAGCAAGAATTTGACAGCAGCAGCAAGACCAAGCGTAGTGCACGTGGGGGCCGTTGAGGGCAGCACCTCCCGGGCGCGAGTTGGGTGGGCGCGAGAGGGGGATTGGCCGCGAGAGACGCCGCGGAGCGGCACTTGTAGATTGTCGACCGACACGTGAAGTATCGTTGAGCGCACACGAGTATTTCGGAGAGTCTTGCAAGGATTGGAGACTACATGTCGTGAGTATTGACTGTAGCAGATATTCTTGTGCACTCGATTGGATTTCTGAGATGTTTGATCGATCCAATTACCCCACGTGAATTTTTTTCAGAATCTATTTATGGATATAATGAAAATGGAGATGCATGCGTCTCCGGAATCTGGTTGTTCAGTTACGTGCTCAATAAAGTTTATCAATTATTGACAATTCCATTTCCTTGACATGAATTTTCTCCGCGCACAAATTCAACTCTGAACGGAATTTCGAATTGAATTCTCTAACAATTGACCAACACATGTCCTTGATATGAGTCTCAATATGAACTACAGTTGTCGATATCTCGCGCACAGCACGCGCTGTTCGAAGTTCTGTGACTTAATAATTAGATCTTAAATTGATTTCCATCAAAAATTAACAAATACAAACTTTTGGCATGAGTCCTCTCCATCATAAGTGAACTTTACGCGCGCAACGCACGCGTTTTCCAGTTCTCGTATATATAAACGCTTGTTGGTACTGTCCAAGGGGTGTGTATGTTGAATTCTCTAGTATCAAATTGAGCACGATGGATGGTTACATCTAGCGAAAATTGAACAAGCTATATGTTTTGAGGATAGTTCTGAGACGAGGAATTCACAAACATTCGCACGTTAATTAACATGTAACAAATTTCCATTAATAGTTCGTTCGATTCTCACTCGATGTAATCATCCAGTGGACTCAACTCGATACGATAGTGCCAAATTTGGCGGCTACTTGGGATGCTCTACCTGGGTGCGAATGACAGGTATTTGATGCAGGGAGGTGTTAGAAAAGGTTTGGTGCTGGCACAAACAACTTGTCACATCGAATCTGATCGATTATAGCGAATTCGTCTCGATTACCATACGAAAAATAGCGACCTCGCGTCTCAAAATCGACCCCAAAATTCTTGGTGGCTACTTGGGAAGCTCTATCTGGGGGCAAATGACAGGTATTTGATGCAGAGAGGTGTTATCAGAGGTTTGGTGCTGGCACAAACAACTTTTCACATCGAATCTGATCGATTATAGCGAATTCGTCTCGATTACCATGCGAAAAATAAGGACCTCGCGACTCAAAATCGACCCCAAAATCCTTGGCGGCTACTTGGGATGCTCCACCTCGGCGCAAATGACAGGTATTTGACGCAGGAAGGTGTTGGAGAAGGTTTGGTGCTGGCACAAACAACTTTTCACATCAAATCTGATCGATTATAGTGAATTCGTCTCGATTACCATACGAAAAATAGCGACCTCGCGACTCAAAATCGACCCCAAAATTCTTGGCGGCTACTTGGGATGCTTTATCTGGATGCAAATGACAGGTATCTGATGTAGAAAGGTATTAGAAAGGGTTTGAGGCTGGCACAAACAACTTTTTACATCGAATCTGATCGATTATAGCGAATTCGTCTCGATTGCCATACGAAAAATAGCGACCTCGCCACTCAAAATCGACCCCAAAATTCTTGGCGGCTACTTGGGATGCTCTATTTGGGATCAAATGACAGGTATCCGATGCAGAAAGGTGTTCGAAAAGGTTTGGTGCTGGCACAAGTTCTAACCAAAGAGCAGATTGAAGAGATCGAGTAATTATTATACGTGATTTATGGGCTCTCAAAAAATGACACCTTGGCTCGTTAGAAACAATACCTGGAGTTCGGAAATCAGTTTCGGGGGTTCCGGATTCTGAAACTACAGGTTATCACCTTCAAAATGCACCCTCGAACGTCTTGATCGGTTACGATTTTCCCGGTGGCATTAATTTTGTTTAAAAAAAAGGCGTTTGGCCCCACTGTGCGGCGGCGGCTATTTTCGCACCGAGCACGAGGCTCGTTGCGGGCGGAAGTCTCGACGAAACGCGCGCGCCGCTCGGGTCACGTGACGCGAAGCATTAGGGTCCGCGTAGAGTAGGTGCCGCGATGATGCTGAGCTGCGTCCAGCGAGGCCGTTTCAGATGGATTAGGGTGCGTGTATATTGGGTGCCTCGAGGGTAGTAGGCTGCGTCCAGCCCTGTCGTGTCACGCAGAATAGCAGGGGTAGCTAGAAGTAGGCGTACGCATGGGAGGTGCTCGCGAGTGTCGGCTAGTAGGTGTGAATAGTGTATATAGGAGAACTTTGAGGTTATGAGGACTTTATTAGTGGACTTTGTATATAAATCGAGTTCGAGTCAGTGTAGATAGGTGACATGCTTGCCACAGCATAGCGGTGTATTAAATAAAATAGCTGGTTCAATAAATGGGCGCAAATAGCTGAAGGAAAAATACACACTGGACCTATTATTGCCCAGTAGATCCACCCCTTCCCCTTTTCAGGTGTGCTCATACTCGGACGTAAGTAGCTGCTCCGCCCTTCGGGCGCGGGGACTTGGGCCCAATCTCGATCCGGCTAAGAATTAAATGACTTGTGACCTTCGAGGCAACATAACCTTGAAATTCTCCGTCACAACCTCCAAGCTAGGAGGCTGTGCAGGTAAGTACAGCGTTCGGTAGTTCCACATTCCACCGCTAAGTGGCTGCAGAGGAATACGCAAGAGAGATGAGGCTTGGAGGATACATCTTGGGTACGGAATCCCTGCTCGGCCCCACCTTCCAGAGTTCGGATCCCATCTTCTGGATTCATCCTCACCTTTTGGAGATTCGGGAGTCGATCCTGAAACGGGATTACTTGGAACTCAGTGGACATTGCTTGAGTGTTTGGAAGATGAGCATGCTGTTATGCACATCTTTTGGATATTCTCATCGCGGGATGTTCAAATGGTGTGACGCTAGCAAATTGAGTGAATTTCTCTACAAGAGCTTGAAATTGTTGAGGTTTGGAGGCAATTTGAAGACACCATAGTGGGAAAATATATAATTCTGATCATATTTCTTTCCTCCACTCTACCTTCAGAATTGGATATTTCCCCCCTTTTTGCGACTCTCGTGGCGAAAAATATCACATCACTCCCGGCGGAAGAGCTTACGCGGGCTCTTAATACAGGGGTTCTCGGTTTGGGATGTTTGAAGAGGATTTGAAAAATTCTTTCTGAGCCAAAAAATTTTCTTCTGCTGTTGCTACGCCTATATTGGTGATTCAACCTGATAATTTCAAATGATTGGAAAAATGAAAACTGTCCTCGTATTTTGCTCATAACTTCGAAACGGTTCAACCAACCTCGGAGATCGAAAAAGCACTCGGTAAGTAATTGAAAAAACTATCAGATTACTACTTGTGAGATTCAATTCAAGTCTTTCTAACTGCCCCAGAGATTGAAATAGCCGGGAATCGTAGATTCGCTTGTAACTTCTTTGACGTATCAAAAAAAAGATTTTGGAGGAATTTTTTCCTCTTTTCCTAGTTGTGTCCTAGCTGTCAGAATAGTTTCGTCCAGTCTTTAGCACTTTGGTACCCACTGGAGCTTTTTTAGTGCGCTCCAAAGCCTCAAAAATCACAAAAATCGTTTTTTTCTCCCTAAAAACTCTCTGGAATGGATCTGTAACCTATTCCAACGTATCTATTGGGTCATTCTACACCGAAAATACATTCTCCCAACTTTTTTTTGACCGTAGAAAGAAAACAAGTACAAGAAAAGGTAGGGCAAATTTTTTAAAGAGCAAATTTTTATTCAGAAAATGGAGTTTACTGCGCATGCGCGTGCTCGCGAAGCATTGTCAGTGATTTTGTTCAATAGCTGGAACGGTTACCTTCAAAATGAGCCGGGATTGAGTCGATTTCATGCAGTAGAATCGGAGATACACCTGTTTTAAAAATTTTTAAAATCCAAGGTACCGAATCCGTGAGCCCTGGCAGAGCTCGAAGACCTTCCCAAGCTCAAATGCGTGTATCTCCGGTTCTACTGCATCAAATCAACCCCAGCTTGGCTCATTTTGAAGGTAATTGTTCAAGCTATTGAGCAAAATTACTCATTATGCTCTGCAAGCACACGCATGCGCAGTAGACTTACATATAATCGGTTCGAATGGAGGAAAAATTAGTTTTTACTTGGTCTAACGCGAGTTCCTTACAACTGAGCATCAGTTCCTCCCATAAATTCTTGATGCCAAGACTATATAAAAAAGTGCAGCAGTGCCTTGCTGACGTGTATGGGGAAAAATCTCCCCTACCGCTAGATTCTAAGAACGTCGATATCCAGAACTCTTCCAACCCATTCACTAACGGTCAGTTTCCAGCGGTGGCGACGATCAAAGAACGACGAGAATATAGTGTACTAGTGACAAGATGGGGGTACAATGCCCCACACTTATTACTGGTATAGTATAAACATGCAAAACTCGATTTCCATTGTAATGAACATGTGTAGTGAACGCTCTCTTCAATTCCGCTGATACTAGATTGGTTGTTTGGGTCGGAATGAGTCCAATTATTTGGGATACATCAACGAAAAACATTCATTCATCATTGACATCAGAGTCAGCATCACTAGAATAAAGGTCGAGGAAACATTTTCTGTCATGCGTTGTGCTTGTTACTTCGATGCAATTGATGGAATTCGTTCAGCTCGAGACAAAGTAATTTTTCGAATATGACCTCTTGTTCGGAGGCAAACACGACACGATATTCGAGATATAGATCAATTTTGAGCAGCGTCAACGCGATGATGGTTGGAAGATCAATCATCACATAGCAAACGTGAGAGGGCCTCCACTACATTTGTTCATTCTAATGGACACTTCTCTGTTATCACTTTCGGATTTTTCCCGAGGTCTGGAGTTCATACTCATTGATGGTTTCGATAAAATAGACCTTCAAGATCAATATTCAACAACTTTTCTAGCCTACGAAGCAGTTCCGGATCTACTTTCTCAAAGTTGAGCATTCTCCATGCTACCGGATGCGTCCACAGTTTGCAGATAATGGAGCACCAGAATTTTGATATATTGCCGAATCAAAATAAGAGAAAATCGTAGACAAAGAGCTTACACTTACAACACAATACATTACACATCAGTTGTACCTTCTACGGTGGGTCTTGGAGGGGATTCCAGTAGATGGATGAGATGAGACATAGTCACAGGCATCGAAAGTTGCTACCAATCGGCGAAAACGCAGCGGCTCGTTCATTCGAGCTCTGTACTGCTCAAGCGACGACACGGTTCGACCCCGGGGAGCCGATAGCCTTCCGTTGCTTGTATTCGGCTTGCCCGGCGAATCACTGAAGGGAACATGTCGGGGGCAGAGTTGCTGTTCGTAGTGACTCTGTATCACCGCGATTCCCGAGAGTGATTCGAGCAGATAGGTGAGATGTGGCTATTTATATCGAGAGTTGCAACCTACCGGGAAAGATGCGGTGGTCTGTCCCTCTTAGGCTCTGCACCGCTCAAGTGACGAGACGGAATGATCTCGGGGGGCTGTTGGCCTTCCGGTGCCTATATCCGGCCTATTCGGCGACTCACTACTGGGAGCCCACCAAGACTGGGCTGCTGCACAACACACTGACACCTCACGCATTGCACACTTCTCGCGCTTCCGGCGGAAGGGTCCTGGGAGGAGATCCCCTCATTGCTGTATCCAAGCCCACTCTGGAGGGTACCGCGTTGGTACCAGTTCTTTGCTCCTGGGCCGCCGGTAGTTGGGGGAGGTCAGACTCTCGCTAGCCACGAGTGGAGGCTCATCCCGCACAACGGTAGGGGGGATACCCCAAATTCCGTTCCTACAGTCAGTGCCGGTTGGTCACCGGGGGGACCATGCTGTAGGGTGTGGGGGTTGGCACAACCAAGGCCGCCGGACTGTAGGCTCGGTACGCAAGTGAGAGGATCCAGGAATAGAAGACCGGCGCTGGATGGGGCGAATAGTTGTGACCATCGACACAGGAGTGAGAGGGAAGTATAAAAACGAATAATAGTAGGAAAAACAATGAATTCGGGAGGCTTCGGAGCGGAACTCCTGCCTGGGTGCCCCCCCCCCCCGCAACACTGATATCGTGTGGAGAGTGTGACGGGGAATAGTCCCCATCACTCTCTCCTCGGCGCTATCGATATTATATACTCATCGATCAGATTGTTACAGGTGTAGCGGCGATGAGCAGCATTGAGAGAGTGACACACCAGTAGGTAAGAGAGAGAGAGAGAGAGAAACAATGCGCGAGCGCTAGACGAAGTGCCCAATCAGCGCGCGTTGCGAATTTCGGCTGATCCCACGTGAGAGCCGCGAGCCGCGATTCAGACTTGTATCGGCCTCGTTCCGACGCGTCTCGCGAGCTTGGTCTCCCGCAACCGAGCTGGCTCCCCAAGATGAGCACCGCGTTGCTCCGACTTCCACGACCTCGCGCGCATCATCGCCGTGGCGGATATTCCAGCGGCGACCGGAGCTAATCGTGCCAGAGCCGACCCGGGTATCAGCGACGGAGCGCAACATCGGCGTTCG
>JAPYYZ010000934.1:0-17283 GCA_030522705.1 Eretmocerus eremicus
CTATATTCTTCCACACTCATATCATTCATTGAATCGAAGACATTATTGCACAAATCTGAATAAACTGAGTCCCATCTGATCAATCCGTGAATAAGCCTGTGCACGGTTCGATGGAAGTGAAAAGATGTTTTGCAGAATTTTCCCGTCGCATGCAGATTTATCAGAGGCAATCTCCACGGAATTTCATGTTCCATCGGGCGAATTGAGATTTCACGATTCCGCAGCACCTGCGGCATACACCCGCTATAGCGAGCCACAAATGACATCGCCGCAACCACCAGCTGCGGAATTCCGGGTCTCGGTCCGATGATCGCGCGCATGTCTCAGATGCCGATGCAAATCACATCAGTCTCGGCAGGCACCTGATCGCTCGCGAAGTTGCTCCAACAGCGCGAAACTGCGGCTGGATTTCTCCCCAACAGAATCCGGCATCTCATCTGCAATTCTTCACCCCCCTCGATTCGACTCTATATTCTCTATACGCAAGCGAATCGCTCGCGGGCCATTCCCATCCGCATCCGATTGCGCAATTAGGCGGAAATGATATGAGCGAGCGCTTGACGTTGTATGGACCCTCCAGGCTTTTCCGGATACTCGTTCTCAATGTAGTCTCCTAAAGATATAGAAGGCAAGTCTGCGTCGGGGTAAGGACGGAGGGCTTTGACTCTGAGTCACATCCTTGTTCTTTCAAGATTGATCTGGCCTCGTTCCCTTCGACATGAGCTTGCGCACTTTCTACACATCAAGGGATGCAATTTCAATGGCTAGGACTTATTTGAATGGCTCAATGCTGTGTCCAATGCTGGAATGCACTCCATCTCTGACTCCCTCATTCTCCTCCATCCTATATTTGAAATACGTGCTGTCTTGAAAAGTAAATATTCGAAGAGCTGATTCTTTTGTACTGAATGGTTCTTTGCTATACAGTTCGCGAAAGTTTTGCTTACTCGGTTCATTCCAGGATGAGCTAGATGTAAGCTTTCAAAAAGTTTTCATGAGTTGGATTGGGTACCTGAGTAAGTGCAATAGACCTCATCACTTTGAATCTGGAGCCAAATATTTGTAAGAAAAATTCATCCTATGAATCTTTGTTTCGCTTAATTTAATCACTATTATCATGCATGTGAAATTACAAGAAAACCCCGCTCATGTGCGGTTGAGCGGAAGAGGCTATTCCCCTGTATTTGCGGTATTTTTTCTCGATATTCGCGCCTGAATGAGTAAAATTTTAGCGTTTGAGGAAAGTGTATACAATTTTTGTGTAAATTAGATGACCACAGGTTGCGAATTATGATTTTAGACGATGGAACAAATAACCACTTTTTGTCTCTACCTTGTCAATGAAATAAAAAATGATTAGTATGGTAATGTGATTGTAGTCACTGTTCAGACTGTTGCTGTTTTGATAAAATGATACGTAGTCGTTTGCGATTGGGTGCAA
Organism: Eretmocerus eremicus; assembly: GCA_030522705.1. NCBI lineage: Eukaryota > Metazoa > Arthropoda > Insecta > Hymenoptera > Aphelinidae > Eretmocerus > Eretmocerus eremicus. Next base: position 1,442 of record JAPYYZ010000934.1, read on the forward strand.
TGAACTTTTGAGGTATTTTGAATTCAACATGCGTGGACTGACTTCTTTACTAAAAAATAATTTTCCTATCAATTTTACTTTTAATACATTGATTTATAATGATATTATCAATCCTTTATACATTTCATAGATATTTATTTCCGGAGTGAATGGCTAATAGCTTGTCATTGACTCTAAAATCTCTATATCTTCATGAAATAATTTCCAGCTCTGTGCATGATTCTGAACCGAATTCCTTATTTCTCGTAAGCTATGTATACCCAGATATTCGCGATTTTTGTGTTCATGGTACTTTCAAGAAACTAATTAACTGAGACTACCGGGGTTCACTTGTAATCTTTGATTTTTCGATTCCCAAACCTTAATCTGTATAAAATCATGATGAAATGGCATTTCACGGTATCCAAATACTGCTAAATTCTCATGACGCGATCCAGCTCAATCGAAAGCTTCATCTTCGCCGAGCTACAAGTGAAAGAAGTCCATTGACCGGTTCGGCTCTTTTCATCGCACAACAGATTTCGCGAGCTTCCAGGAAAGCGCTTATCGATTCCGCCGGTAAAACTAATCGCTACGTGAAGGGCTTTCAGAACACGCGGCCCATTCAACTCAGCCAGATAGACAGGGAGCAGAAAGAGAGAAGTCCGCTGCGCAGCGAATCAAATCCTAGAGCCGAGTTCTGCCGGAGCTACAGCGAAGCGGGATTTAATTGATCAGTCGCTTAGGGCAGGGCTGCAGTGTACCCATCGAGATTCTGTTTCGATTTCAGTTTCAATTTAGATTGACGATCGGCGCCTGAGCAGACGTCCTCTCGGATCCCTGATAATCTCGTCGAATGTTCACGCTTTGACGATAAGCCCGCGGGAATAGTGGACAGAGAGGAAGGGTCAGAGCTATGGAGAGAGACAGGGAGAGCTGCCTTTACGTGTTTGCCACTTTGACAACGCTGATGGATTACTGTGGAGGTATTCAGTGACCGTTGCTTCTATCTCCAAGTATATTCCCTCCGTGGTATTTTTCGCTCCGAGATGCAGAGATACGTTCCCTACTGTTGGCGACACGGATACAAACATTCAATTCTTATGTAACGACATAATTCATCAAACAATTATAATCAGGATACTTTCCAAATTGATTTTGTGAGACTGCTTCCTTCCATCCTGTGCTGAATGAGAAGAAATCATTGAAAATGGTTCGAGGTGAAGCAAGCATAATATCCGACTTTCCCTTCGATGAGAGACATCTTTGACGCTTTTCCACCTAGCAAAGATTGTTTCTGCTCGATCATCAATGGGAGCGGAAGCTCATATGAAAGGCTGTCTCTTCATCTCTCCGTTTCTTCTTTCAAGCTCTGCTCCATCGATATTTTTTGTTGCCAACCAGCTCCTCAGTAATGACGAAGAAGACGTTACGCGCCGATATTACTTCCCGCTCGACCATTTTCTTTTCCCGAGTACCTACACACACCCATCATAACAGCCAAGAACGCAACTCACGGATTCGATCCTCTGCTTCTTCTTCTTCTCTGCCTAGAGGGAACACGGCGAGACAAGCTCGGAGTGAAACGAGTGCTTCCTGCAAAGTCATACGTGGCGTGCATTCTACGTTTTCTTTTTGTTGAAGTAGCTGGTGAACAGAATGCATGGGTGTGCAGGCTAGATTCCAGGAATTCTCCATCTTGGGTTATGAGATTCATCTTGCGAAATGTCTACAAGGAAAGAGAATGCTCATCTTCCTTGATAAATTCCTCATATAGCTAATAAAGCTCTGGGCGTAATCACGCGCCCGTGTATCATCTAGGAATCATACACGATTTTTTACTTGCACATGCCTACTTTTCAACCTCAGGATAGTGATACCGTCCGGGAATCGGCCATTCATTCTGAGTCACTCTTATGTAAGTGTGATGTCCCATCGCATTCAAGACTCCTCCACAGATTGGTTTTTCAGCTATAAAATTGTTTTTCTCACATTAAATATAAGAAGAACAAGGCGAGGAGTCCATTATTTGGGACCAAGCTCACCCGAACCAGACCGTATTGAATATGACTGTGTGTTAGTTTTTTAGACCGCACAAGATCTTGGGAGAGGTTCGGGCGTCCAAACCTCGAACAGATCGTGAAGGGGCGCAGAAAGACCTGTGGAAGCAAATGGTTTTGAGCGCAATGTCATTGGGAACGTGGCAGTGTATAGCTGCTATTACTCACTAAATACGCCGATTCATGGCTTCCGGGGAGAATTCAAAGAGAGAAAGTCTAAGGTAGTGGCGCGGACTTGCCGTGGTAGCCGGGGACTTCAACTCCAAATCGCCATCTTTGAGTGGGGGCCCAGAAGACGATGACGGCACGGAGCTGGCGATAGCCATGGCCCAGCTCGAAATGGTCTCGCTCTACCGAGTGGGACGAGCGACATAGCACTGAGGGGCGTCTTCCTCTGTTCTGAACCTGACGCTTGTCAGCGCGCCGCTCATGAGTTTAGCTTTCGCAGGAGGCGTCGCAAGGTACACGCGATCAAACGCGTATAGGACAGGGTAAAAACTGCGATAAAAATGAGCCCCCAATCAGGAGGGGGCTTCTGCAAAAATTAGTTCGTTTTCCCGGATACATGCCTCGACGGCTCTAATTCGGGATGCTCGTAATGAACACTGGGTCGGATACGCTGTACCAGCGCGTCGGTCCTGGAGAGTCAACCATTCCCGGGCGTCGTGAGACCCGACAATGATCCACTCCCTTGGGGTGACTACCACTGTGGGGAGGTGCCAGTACACACCTTGGCCCCTGCCCCATGGTGGGGCTCGAACTCATCTGTTCTTCGTTTGAGACCAGGGAGCTCTCGGGTCGCTGGGCTAGTTGTACGGTACTCGTGTGAAGCCACCAAAAAGACACGGTCACACGAGCCCCTCGACTCACCTAATCCCGGGCATTATGGCTGCCGTGGCCAACCGGATACAGCTGTGCGGATTCCGCACTCCGGCAACGCTGACTGGGGCCGGGGTGTTGTCACCACCCAGGGCTGTATCAGATACAGCCCCCCTTGCGGTTGCCAGGGAGACCGGAGCACCTTAGAACCAGTCTAAGGGCTGGGCCCTCCCTACCGGTTTTGAGCCGAAGCCGAGGTACGGCGTCCCAACTGACTGGGGCCAGGGAATCGTCACTCTCCGAAAGCCCTCCTTGCGGAGTAGAGTTGATGCGGGCTAGGACACCTAAGCGTCTTCGCCTTCATCCACAACTGGTTTCCTTTCTTCCTCCTCACCTCCGTTCCTAACCTCCGTCTCCTCAATCATCCTTATAAATTCCTCCCTCTGAACATATGCACGTCCCGCAAAAGAACAAAACGCAGCACGTGTCCTCTTCCCTCCCATAACTCCTTCTAGTTTCCACTCTCCGTTTACTTTCTCTGTTCCCATTTCCTGGAGATTCCTCATGTCCAGGTACAGCTCGCACTCGACAACTACGTGAACAGAGGTCTCCTCCGCCTCTTCGCCACAGGGGCAGAGGGGAGTACTGCTCAACCCTCTCTTCCATACCAGGAGCTAGTTTCTGTGTTATAATTGTCTTGGACGTCAAGAACAATTTTATCTCAACGAAATGGGAGCGCATATACAAACCCTTGGACGGGCGAGTATCGCCGTACCTACTCGGAGTCGTCAACGTCGGACTTCGGGATCGGGTGATCGTTTGCGATACGGACGATGCTCGAATCGAACTGAAGCTCCCTGCAGGCATAGCTCAGGGCTCTGTCTCGGGTTGCTTGAAGTGGCACACACAATATGATATAAGTTCCCTGATCTGAACTTCTCCAAATGGACGTACACACCGCGGGACAAAACATACCATCGAGATCAGTCCTGATTTGATACGGACGCACTCAGATACCCTCTTTTTGCCTTAGCCATTGATTTCAGGTAGTTCCTTCCGAAACCTTGGACGATTTCGGATTGTTCCTCTTTTGCCAGAATAGTTTGGATAGTTCCGTTTTGACCAAAAGATTTTGGATAGTTCCATCTACAATCTGCCATTCTTGGATGGTTTCTTTTTCGTCAGAAGATTGTGGATGGTTCCGTCTTGAACAAACAATTTTGGATAGTTCTTTGTAAACGAAACATTTTGGATAGTTCCTTTTAACCAAATATTTTTGGACAGTTCCTTTCTTGACAAAAAATCTTCGATAGTTCTTTTCTACTCTGAAGATATCGTACAGTTCTCTTTTAATCTGGTGATTTTAGATACTTCCTTTCTTCTCTGGGCTATCGATACTGTCCGATAAAGTCACCCGACACGACGAATCTTGAATCTCCATATTCAGGGTTATTTTGTTCGATCAAGCAATCCCGGGATTTTTTGATCTGGTGAGTGATTATTTGGGATCGTTCTACAAGCACACAGTGTGCCTCATTTACAAGAAAAAAATTTTCTTCAAATTAATTTTGATACTCGATCGATATGATCGGGTATCTATTTTTCACTTGTGGCAGGTTCAAATCATGAAATATATATGATCGGCCTTTGCTAGTCAAATATATTTTTCTAAAAATCTGTCAGTTTAACATTTGGCTTCGAGAATCGTATGAGCCGTGATACAACCGAGGAAACAATACAACGAGAAGGCGGTCTAATACACTGGGTCAAAAGGGTTTGAAATGAAAAGGCAGGCTCGTACTCACTCCGTTGGTTACGGAGTCGCAAAAAAGCTTCTGGAGCATAAAATTCCACGTCTGCAAGGAACAGAGTACGAGGATGCTTGTCAGAAGTATGAGGCAAAGTGTCTCACGCGCCATATTTCGCCGGCAGCGCGTTGGGACATTTTCACAAGAGACAGACTTGCCCAGCGCTATTATTTTCTCGCTCTCCTGTTGCTCGCGTATAGCCGACGTACGGCTCTTGGGAGCTCAACTTTGCCTCTCGGTCCTCGCTGCATGACATTGCCAATGTATGTGCGCACATGTATGGATGCCTCGCTCCATCTCGCTGGGATTTCGTCAAGGCAGTCGTGGAGGCGCAGTCTTTTCTTTGATCGTGACTCGCGAGTGTCGCGGGACCGACTGCGAATATCGAGGCGAATATCGAGCTTCTCTGTAAGGCACTGAACGACGGATGGGAGGAATATCGAATGAGAGATGATTGGCAAGCTCGGCTCCTTACGAGAGCTTTTCCGATCTCGCTTTGATGGGTACATACATTATATGGAATTGCATGCAACTGCCTTGGGTGACATCACCATCGATTATTCAAAGGGCATGAATCGCTCATACGTTATTCTTGATCTTTATCCTGTATCTTTCAAGAGAGTAACGGGAAATGACTAGAGTGCTCTCGACGTGCTTGGTTTGCTAGAGGTGCTCCAATCATAAGCGTATGGTTGTGATCATAGTAGAGAGTGAATGACACTTTTGTTGTTCTGATTGAGAAGCGATGCTTGGGTTCATGACGACCTTCAAACTTCATTCGGTTCATTCTACAGCTCATCACAAAACCCATAAAATGAGCTCAAGCACCTCCAGTTTGTATACCCAGAGGCAAGCCATGTCAGCTCCACGCGAAAAGTATTTTTTCGGGTATCTACATTGTGAGTTACCCGATGATATAGCGAGTAATGCCATGTCTATTGAAAAATACCGATTACTAAGACTCAGAAATCATCAAAAAAAAGGGGGAGGAATAGAAATCTATCTAATCTCCAGCGATTAGAACGTCGCAGAATCGAGTTTTGGCAATTTTTCAAGGCTATCGTGAACTTCTACCCTTTCAGAATCAAAAGCAGCTCTTGGGGATGTTCAATCCGTAAATCCTATATGATATCATCAATTTGAGCCTCAATAGGATTCGGTCGGATAAATTTTAGAGGTAGAGCCTGTTGCTTTCGAGCCAAACCTCAACTTTTCAAATCTTGATCAAAGCTCTACTTTACCGACATTCATGATGAATTCATTTAAAGTAAAGCTACACAGTATTTTGAAAATGTAACTCCAGTCGGCTATTAGCATTGGTGAACTGTGTAGAATTTCACAGCGATCCGCAGAAAGCTCTTGGAGTTATCTCGATTATAGCGCAATTAGAGTATACTTGCACCATAATTGAAATTCCTCCAAGAGCTTTCCACGGATCACTCCAAAATTCCACACAGTGGTGCATTTCACCAATACGCACAACCGTCTGGAGCTACATTCTCAAAATATTGTATAGCTTTATTTAAAAAAATTTTATTATGAATGTCGGTAAAGTAGAGATTTGATGTGAAAAATCTGGATACATTCCCTCTGCCGCATGCCGATTGACTATTGCTCGTATTTTGCTCACAAAGTTGGACCAAGGTTGAGTTTTGCAATAGGAAAAAATCGTATTCACAGTTATTGAGATAAGCTAACGTTACACAGCCACAGTTGATACTGTCCTGATCACTCTTCTCAAGGAGGTAATGAAGGCGCCGTAGAAAAATTTTCCATGCTAATAATCTTACGCATGAGTAGAATGATAAAGTTGCAAGGATTCTCTGATCAGTTCGGCGCGGGTCAAAGTTCAGCAACGTTGGCTGCGGTCAAAGCTTGGATGCAAATAGGTAATCACATTTGTCTTTGTTGTCTTTGTCTAATCGCTTGATTTTCGTTCACATTACAACAATGAGGACAGTATTGTATTTTGATACCCACGTTAATTTTACGCGATTATGTAAGTGCTAACGACCTCGTTGGGGCAGTTTTCTTTCAAGAGAACTTCTGACTCGTCCTACAGGTGCATGCAGACTGTTTGGTGGTGAGGGTCAGAATGGAAGGACTGGACGGACTTGAGAATAAACATAAATGTCATTATAACAAACACAAATAGCGAGTCTGATTTCGACTGCTATAGGAGCCAATACTTGCTCCCAGAATTATCTATAAGTGATCGTAAAAAGAATTTTCGGCATGAGAGTATGTGAGCTTGAATCGATACTCGAAGATCTACTTGGTGAGTTTCATTATTATGATGGAGGAAAAAAGTGCTATTCACAGGCGATTCTCAAGTAATAGAAGTTTGTAGAGTGTATTTTCTTCATTTGACTTGGTTCGGTAAATCTGTTTCATGTCAATAGGAGTCCAATAATATTTCATTGTATACACGAACTTGGTTTTAATGATTGTTACTCTCCAACCATTGATGGATACGCTAAACTTGTGCGCATCCTAGGAGTAGAGATGTACTCCTCCGAAATTAGTCACTTCAGTGCACATATTTTTCTATGAAATCCTTGTAATTGCTGAGACGAAGTAATAGAATGGGTTGACTCTTCATGACTTGCACGTTCTCGGGGAACGGACGAGGTCGAATAGAGATTCCCACTAATTTCTTGTCATGGAGAACAGGACCTCCGAAATCACCCTGAAAGAAAAATCTGATATAAAGGTGAGCTAAGAAACTTGTAGAGACCATCAGGTTAGTCTCTACAAGTTTCCTAGAACATAGTATTAGTTGTATGGACACAATTGTATGGGTGTAGTTTTCATCTTTTCATGAGTTTACGATGGTGGTCACTATAATTTGTCTCAATCTGGTTCTCTCGCCGTTGCTTTTGAATAACTAAGATCACAATTTACCGAACTATAACTCAAGCTAAATAAAAATCGATATATTTAAGATAAATATGAATGAATATAAAATAATTATATTTAATCATAACTAGAACCCAATGTTATATCAGATTTCTGGATGAATTTTCAAGAAAAATTCGATGAAAGAATATTTTTTGACGTAAATTATAAATCAGATTTGTTTATCGTTCGACCAGAAGTAATTGCCTTCGAGGAATAAAATGGCCTCTATTTCTAAGAATTCGATCAATAGAACAAGCATGAGCAACAAATAATGAACAAGAAATAAACAAACTTCTTCATAACACAACAAGGAACCTTATCATATCCTACGAATTCAAGTCATGAGACAAAATTGGCTCTAAGATGATTTATCAATTCCAGAATCATTACTTCTTCCATCTCAGAATACTTGCTGATCTTTGAAGTCGTATAATACCAAAAAACACAGGTTTGCATGAACAAAATTGTGTACAATCTAAGATAGCTCTTACGGTTGAACCAGCATGTGATCAATCTGCAGATGGAGTAGAATCGGCAAGAGATGTAGGTAATTCATCATCCTGACAAATTGATCTATGGCAACTGAGATCAGGGGTTCAAAAGAAGAAAGTTCTACGTGTAATTGAAATTTCAAAAGACTTATGTCCGTGACGTCATGATTCAAGAATCTGTAGAGACTTGGCGAGTATTTGCCCATCTGGCACAGGATACTTAAATGAATACATTTGTATGTGAAAGAAGCTTCTATCGCAAGAGACTCAACTGAGAGATGATTGAGGAATTTATTGGTTTATCCTGCTATTTATTTTGCTCACGTAGTGAGCGATGTTTCGACTGTTTCCTAACTACAGTCCTTTTCAAACTAAAATATTAATGATCGTTGACAACACTATTCATTACACTGCTTATAAAGAGGATACAATAACAAGTTTTTTACCTTCAGTAAAACGACAATTCACATCAAATAAATGGCAGGATAAACCGATAAATTCCTCAATCATCTCTGAATACATTTGTCTCGGAACAATGCAAAATATGGTAACATTCATATAATCTTATTGAAGTTGCTTTATTGTCTTCATCGATACCGATAACGAGAGATTTCGCTTTGCCATTTGCATTGTGCTTGGGAAGTCAGTATTTAGTATATAGAATCACCAATACATCAATATCAGATAAATGTCTAAGTATCTGAACTCTCAGAATGAAATATAATTGGTAATGTTCTACTCAAGAGGGTTCTCAATAGATTTCGACGATGTGATAGCTGGTTGAATTTTCTTCAAAATGCGACCTCCCGAATGTCGATCGATGAACTAGAGCTCGAGATGTATGCGTTTGAAGCTTGAAGGGATCGCTAAGCCTTTCTTGGGTTCACGGATACGGTACCTTGAATTTTTTTAAATTTTGTAACGGTTATATCTCTGATTCTACTCCATCAATCGACATCTATGAGATCGTGTTTTGAAGATGACTGTACTAGAAATTGAATGAAATTCCATTGAAAGCTGTAGAACCCTGCGCATGCGCAGGAGAGTTCGTTATCTGATTAGAGAAGCGCTTCTAAAACTGTTTTACCGCTGTTTTGACCACTTTAACCGGTACAATATGATTGGAATAAATTTTCCTTCAAATGTGAAATGCTCTAAAAGAATACATTGGAATAGGTAAGAAGCCTTCTCTGGGAAGGATTGAATGGGAAAAACGCATTTTTGAGGTTTTCTGGGTGTTCCAGCTCACGAAAAGGGCTCCAGACTTCATAAAAGTACAAAAGAAAATCTGAAACTACTCTGACAGCTGGAACACAACCAATCAAACAGTAAACAATAATTAAAAAAATTTTCTTTACTATAGCGGAACTAAAATACGTGTTTTACTCCCTCCCCGTGGATCGGGTCCGACACGTACTTCGTTCCTTCGTGGTAAAAAGTATAATATGCAACTGGGGAGTGAAGAGGACCATCCCCTACCGGGTTCTTATTGCTCGAGGCGAAACCTCAAGCGATAGTATTCACCCGGGAAGGGCTGGTCCTTTTTCACTCCCTATTTACGTAATGTACTATTTTGGTGTATCAAATGAGTTATTACAAATCTATGATTTTTGGCTACTCTACGTCCTAGGGCGAAGTTGCAGAGGCTGAAAAAATATTTTACAAGCAATCAATCGATAGGTTTTTAAGTTAGCTTTCAATTGCTTTCTGTAAAATTGAAATCGGTCCAGGTTACCAAAAGTTATGAGCGAAATATTAGGGGAAGGTTTTGAATTTTGATTTTCTTGTAGAATTATTACTATGTGTCACTATGGGCCTTCTTGGAGCAGTAACAGTTTTTTCGGCCCAAAAACCATGGGAAATGTCTTTTTACGACATCTCAGATTGAAAAAAATATTCCGGGAATTTTCAAATAATATTCGCGGAAAGGCCCCATATTTGACGTGGAATCACTCAGCTATGATCCGCGCGATTCTCATGTTTTAAAATGGAATCATGTCTATTGTACTACAGTGGAGGGTGAGGTGGTACAATTTTACTGAAACTCTGCACATTGCACTTTTTCTCGAAAGATTGCGATCATTCGACCGTGAGTCGTGCAAATCCAATTTATTTCGCAGCTTTTTTGAACAGATTATAACTTCAGACAAATGTGAGAGAACTCTGATGAGAGGAAAGAAGGCTTTCATGAGCTCATTCGACTTATTTCAGTAATTGATGCTTGTCGCACTGGTCCCAGACCGGTTTTCAAAAGGACAAGAATAGCTCCCCCTAAAACTTAATCGCCCTTCCCCCTCCCGAAAGTTGGGCCCTGAAACCGCCCTTGCGTCTGCTTGAGAGATTTGAACCAAAACAAAATAAGGTCATAACTACGTCTGGTTGGTCCACCTAAATGCTCTTCAACGCACCTGAGCTCATTTTGAAAATTATATTCTAAGGCAAAAAGAAGAATCTGACGATGATCCACATTGGATCTATGGGAGCATCAACAAGGAGTAATTTTCTGAGCGGCCTATCTATAACTTGCCCACCGTTATCAACTTCTGATTTTGAAGAAAAAATGTTCATGAAATTTTTGAGATTACTTTGATTCATGTGGATACTGATTATGCGAGCTCATATTCTAAGCTAAAAAATATAGGCAATAAGCGTATCAAAGCTTAGTGAATACCCATCATTTAGATCGCAAGGGATGACAAGTAAGGCACATTTTGCCTTTTCAGAAAAACGTAATGAATGGAGTGCCAGCTATTGCTAGATCTTCCTTCTTCACATCATAATACAGGCCAATAACTGGATCCGCGGAATTTGATTAGAGAAATGATCAGTATTGGTGACGATGGAGTGATAATACCATCTCATGATTTTTGAGGAAACTTCCACCGATAATACTTCCTAGTCTCGATCTGAAATCAAACAATCGTAGGATTTAAAACAACCAAACGCAGTTATAAGGCGGGCATTCTTTCGCAATTAGGGTAAAGCAGCTCTGTCACATTTTGATGGCAATGAGAGAAAGGATATTTGAGTCATGGGCGTTTTCAAATGTTGAGTTCGACATCTGTTGTATTTGTGAAGTATTTGTGAAGATGAAAAAAAAACATATGGTAAATCAAACAGCTCAGTGCCTTATCGATATTGATATAGCATAATATCAGGTCACATGCAAAATGGATATTCGAATATTTTTGGGATCGGAATAGCTTGTCACTCGCGTGAAAGCTCATCTCGTGGGCTGAACTGTAACGTATTTGTCCCATAGAGACACTCTACCTCGCTGACACTCGACCTCGCTGAATTTTGTAAGGGGAATTCGAGTGATCTGTGAAACATCCCTGACATCGATGCACAATATATAGTTTCGTGTTGAGCCCTACATTCAACAGCCCGATTGTGAATTCGAAATTTGAGTGCGATCGCTTTCACACGTTGAGTAAAATATGATGCTTGGTAACGTGTCGAATTCCGGATCGACTGAATATGGCACAAACTCAGCGATTCCTTCCTGTCCGATCTATTGTGAGAATAGTCCCCGCTTTTTCAACGACGGCATTATTTATTTTTCCGGCAGATTTTTAGAATTCTCTCCTGCGTGCATCACAAACGCGTGACTATGCAATCTCTCGGCACATCCCAATTCCAACATGTTCAGTATCCGAAGCCACAACAATTTTCTATTTGAAACTCGAATGAAAACCTATGAATGAAAAGTACACAGGACTCGAATAATTTACTTTATTCTTTATTATTTAAGCAGGAATGAGAAAGACAAATATCAATGACCGTCTAAGCCTAGATATTTCGAGCCAAAATTGTTTCACAAGCGTGTAAAGTGGAAATATTCCAGCAAACATTCCAGCTCTCTCGTTTTGCGGTGCTGTACTCGGTCGGAATCCCACTCTGCAAAAACATCGAGGCCGGATTCCTATCTACTGCAAATATTTACCCACTCTTACGAGCAAACCAAGTCTCGACCATCTCTCTGCAGCTCAAGAACCATTCTGCAAATGCAAACTGCATCTCTTGCCATTCGATGCAATCAAAATATCTCCCCCGATGCATATAGTCTTTACGCAGGAGCGAGTTTACGTGGATCGCTCGCAGACAGGCGCGTATCGAGGGGCCAACTCGTTAGCCATTCCATCCCAGCGTCGCGGCGGTGGGCGAAAATAATCTCCAACAAATTGAAACGGTCGGTACGGAGGTCCCGCAAGCCGCAAGCAGCGTCGTCTACTTGATTGCGGCGCGATCCCGGCGACAAAGTTTCGCGAGAGCGCTCAAAGTTCGAGCTGGAGCGGCAAACAACGGGCCCGGGCACACGTGACGCTATACGCGTATAACCCGCAGACACGAGAAATGACGCTCACTCTCTGCTCCGGCCGTTCTCTCTGTGCCATTAGCTATGTACCTATCCTACGGCTGCGAGCTTCAGACGAGAGGACGTTTCGATGTTTCGCTCGTGAGGCATTTGCGTCGAGATTGCGTGCGGGTTTCGAGGGTGAGTGTGTGGTATACGGCGTGGGAACTGTTGCGAGGGGGTTGGTTTGCCGAGGTTCAATTTTGAAAATTTGCATGGGTCCTTTGGGAGTGATTGAGAGGGGGAGGGTGTTTTGCGAGTAGAATTTTGTAAGTAGGTCGTGCAATGAGTCTGATTTGTAGTAGGGTCCGAACTCAGTTTCGAGTACACTTCTCTCGGTACTGTACTGAAGTTGAAAATTGTACAGGTCCGTTCGTTGGAGGGAAAACAGGGTGATGAATGCGCTCGGCTGAACACTTAGTTTGTGCAATCCGTCGTGATTTATGCTGCATATCCCAACATTTTGGCAGAATTCCCCGACCCTTGATTGTGAAGTAAAGTTTTGTGGCGTCATCGACACCTCTTTGTTGATTACATTCCCAGTAAATCAAATCTTATGAAAATTCTTTTAATTGACACTCCGTACGTGGAAATACCATTTTCACACGGATTTTTGACTTTCACTCGTGGATCATCGAAATAGCATATTTCGATACAAATGTGAAACGTAGATCTCACGCTCGTGTGTCGGACTATATTTTTTGACATTCTGTGAGTGAAGGTTGCTAAACTATGCTCAAAGTCAACATTCACGCTTACAGTGTCAAAAAATAGCATTCGATACACGACCGTGAAATATAGATTTCGCATTCTCGTAATAATTCCGACCCTCCCCTTCGACTCGGACCAGAAAATATTACTCGGTATGCGGAACCCAACTTTTTCGCAATCCAAGAGACATTATTTGGTCTGAGCCAAAGTCGAGGATCGAAGTTATCTCGAGGATAGGGATCCCATTTTGCCCGAGTCGAACGCTACGTTTTCATCGTCTCGACTAGGAGAGGAAGTCTGAACTGTGCAGGAACGGCATTGTCCCATAACAGAAGATCAAAAAAATATATCATATTCATGCAGCGCAAGGTACCTCTGTGATCATACTTCTTGTCGATGCTTTTTGGGAATCGTCTATCGTGTGTTACAGACGTTGTTTCTCAAAAAATTACGTGATTTGAAATACAGTTCAGCAAAACATATCCAAAGAATGCGAGCTTGTTCCACCCAGCATCTCTTCAAAAGTTTATTTCCAGGTTTATATGAAGTTCTCCGCAATTTCCCAGAAACTCACGGACTTTACTAATAGTACTGTCTGACGTTCTGACAGATGCACATGCCGATTCGTAGCGTCTTTGAGTGAAACTTGAAGCTTACTTTGTTGGTACTTCAGGCGCTGCACCTTTGCTACTTCTCTTTTAGCTTTGCCAATCTTCCTTCCGGCAGTTTTTATCCTCTCCTTTCTTCGTCAAATCTTATCACAAAGCTGCACCAGGATGGGTACGTGAGAGTGAAGAACACCTCAAAAAGCTTTGAGAGTGAGAAAAAGAGAGGAGAGAGCAATCCCTCCTTTGTGGCTTTTGTTTTTCTCTGAGCATGTCGGAAGCGTTAATTAAATTACTCCGGAAAAGGCCGAGGGAGGACGAGAGAGGAGTGCGCTGCTTCATAGAGTGAGAGTAAACTTTGACTTTATTGCTCCATCTACTGAAGCCATCCTTTACTCCCTCGGCAAACATATATTTTGTCAGACAACATCTTCACAATCAAGCATGCTACGCGTTCCGCAGAGAAATTCAGTGTGCGTTCTATCAAACTTTGCTACAAGTTTGTGGGTGCACCTCTTTTATTTCTCAAATTGCGAAAAATACCATCTACAGAAAATTGATGTAAGATAAATATTCTGCTGATATTCTGAATTTATTACCACATCACGTATCTCAAATGGAGACATTTCATTATACTCTCAAACTTGGAATCGTACCAAGGTAAGAATAACCATCATTCCTTTAGGAAATCTGAAACATCGCAAAGAAAACTCTCGTCACGTCAATTTTCAAACAAAAATGTCCATTTCACGACCCACTACTTAGCCACTGTATGTCAGCCCATCTAAAAACGCTCATCATCGCAAAAGATCGCAAGACGCGCAGTTCCAAAGAAACTCATGACCAACCATGTGACAGCACCCATTGTCTCGAACGATCGTTTTCGCAAAGAATCACGCCCGAAGCGTACTTTTTGCGCGCGCCAACCCAATGTATCTCTCCCCCCTCCTCTCTCGGTTGCCTTTTCTCGTGCTTTCGATTGTTGCCGTATCTCGCGTCTCACGTACACTGAGCTCCTCCCCACTTCTCGTTTTGTCAAAGTCGAGCTGCAAAAGTGGGATGATATTTATTATTTTCCTCGCACCTCGCGCATGTGCGGCGCCGAGCGATGAGCACGTTTTGCTGGCGAGAGCTCGAAGAAGCAGCAGTTACGAACGTGCCGGTAAATACCTCAATAATTCATCTGAGCGTGTTGAGCTATGGAACGGTGATTCCACGTTCGCTGCAGAACCTTTTATACCATCGTAGAGCTCTGGATGGCTACTCATAGTTCTCTTGCTATGCGTTTTCCGCGACTCCACGGCTTCCTGCCCGCAGGCTGTAAGAGCTTTTGGTGAAAAGAGATCGATGCTCGATCCGAGCTTTTAAAAATTCTTTACCGAAGATCAGGTGTGAATGGGTCTGAGAAATCGATCTGAATTGTTGATACAACGTAATTTCGGTGACTCTGACAAGGTCCGAGCAATGCAATTCTACAATCTAATTTCCATTTCTTCATAAATTGTAATTGCTAACAGATTTCTTGCATAATCTAGTTAGCAGGCTCGAATTGATGTTGAGGAACATATTATCAAGAGCCTATACGTATAGTCCCTGGACTTTCACCTGGGATTTCCACGTTGGCTTTTTTGATCGGAAAATAGCTGAATAGGTTTTCACATAAACCCTTCGCGACACACATCTTTCTAAGACACCAATTTGTATGAAAATTAGTATACTATGGTTTTATGGGTCGCTAATTATAAATCTGGGATAAAATCAATTCTTCTTTTTTTTTATGTTCATTCGAATCTATTAACTAACTTTAAAGAAATATCAACTCTAGAGCGGTGCAAAAGCTTTGTGCAACTATTACTCGATCTAATCACCGAGGAAATCCCATGAAAAAACTTGAAGTAACCTCCGAGAAACTCAAATGTAAGAAAATTTGAACTGAAATCAGTTGGCTACTATATCAGCCACCATGTCGCAAAGGGTTGATTGATCTTCCACCAACACAAGAGATTTTTCATGACATGCATGTAATAAGCAATAAATATGATCAATCATTCATCCCATTCGGACTCTTTCCTGACTTCATGTCCCCAAAGGATCGAGTTTAGTTAGAACTT
>JAPYYZ010000935.1:0-27303 GCA_030522705.1 Eretmocerus eremicus
ATCAACTGATGGAAGGTGGTGAATGAGACTCCAGTTAATATTACAGAGATCGGTTTGAAAGGTGTCCACATTGAATTTTCTATAGTCGCGGTACCTCAACACTCGCGGGGTTGCAGAAGGGACAATAAGAGTAGATAGTCGTCGAGTCATTGTACATAGGTGGCATGCTCGCCACAGCATAGCCGTGTAACTGAATGGAGTATGGAGTCGAATTAATTGGCGGATAGCTGAAGAAGATACTGGACCCATCATTGCCCACCGATCCACCCCTCCCCCTTATTTACAGGGATGCTCTACCACGGACGTAAGTAGCTGCTCCGCCCTCCGGGCGCGGGGACTTGGGCCCAATCCCGATCCGGCCAACAAATAAATGAGTTGGCACCCTGAAGTGTGACATAACCTCAGAATTCCACGTCAAATGGCGATCCCACCAGGATCAGGTAGCCCGTCCGAGTGAGCACAAGGAGGGTGAACAGATAGGGTGCGAGATACGTCCTTTCGGTTCCTATCAGGTATCGCGACCGGCATGGGTGGTGCTAACGGTTCGGATAGTGCGTTTTCTGCGATTTTGACGGTAAAAATTTTGTTCTCGCTGTCAGTTGGGCAGCTAACCTCTATCTCGACCGGGCTCATGACGCACACCTTCAATAGGATTCATGCGACCTCCCCTAGGGTTTCCTAGGGGAGAATAAGGAAATTCGAGTTTTCTGCACCCATGTCACCGATCGGGCTAAAAATGGAATCGCTGATAGAGCGTCACTAGCCCGATCGATTGCACCGTCAGGAATTTTCGGGACATTGTTACTTTCGGAGCAAAAGTGCTCCAAAGTACAAAAGGTCCTCCGATCCCGACTAAACTTGGGGAGCAGGCGGAACAAGATTCGCTCATCCATCTGAGCCAATCAGATAGGCCGAGCGATTGTTGGAGTTCGAAATTCTGAGGTTATGAGGTCAGAGTTTTCCGGGTCATGACATTGGGTGATCAAAGGATTCCTCTGATTGTGCACACCTCTGAACTATGAGGGAAAATTCTGTACATCAAACCCAAGTTGAAAATTTTCGAATTGAAATTTTCGAGAATTTTCCTGAGAAATTTCCGTAACTCCTTGGATTGCACACTGTGAAGGCCACTTCGCACACTCCGTTGGTGCTACTTCGGGTTTCGTACCCTCAGCCTAGCTCGTGGAAATTCGAATTGAGAATTACAAAAAAGTTCCAGGAAGTTCTTCAGATTTTTCCCAACAGTAGGAGGGGGATCGAGTCGGGTCTCAGCTGTGCGATACTACAGGGAATGCCAAAGGGCCTTCTCGCGTCGTTGAGGTAGGGATTTTCCGATTTCGAACTTCGAAATTTTCCGCGGCTTTCAGAGGGGGAACGTAGTCGCATAACGTTACAAGTCGTATCCTGTTGATTCGAAACCAAGCGTCGGCGAGAGGAGAGACGGGACGTCCATCGCGAGTAAGCGGCGTGCGCACGGCTCTCCACCCCATTCCCACTACATTGATCCCTCCCGACCCCAGGAGGAGGACTGCCACAGGGGGAGAATTGAGAGGAGGAACCCAGCGTACTCAGGATTTGTCGACATGCCTTGATCCTATCCCTTTGTTTGAATTTCCAATACCTTTCTTCCTTACATGGTCTGATACGAGAGTAGTACTGCTGACCCACGTTGATCAGAGTGAGAACTCAATCACGTCGGTTAAGCAAAGATCCCACGTCATCGAGACTAGGAAAATCGATCACCTCGGATCAAAGGGAGCGTTAGATAGGCAAGCGTAGATATTCATTGCGATAGTAGTAAGGATGGCGGACCAACAGGAGAATGTTGAGTTCTCAGTTCTACGTCTCGGCATTCGCTCTTTTGAGCCCTATCCAGACGCCACCCACGTGCGTGGTTTCGAGTTACGGTCAACCAGCGCATCAGCAACTTCCAACAACCGATTTCACCTCGGTGAGGGGCCCCTACAGTTTGAGGTGGATTCCGAACTATCGAAACTGCCGTAAAAAGCACATGAGAATAAAATCTGAGTGGTGCCGGCCGGAATTCGAACCCTGGCCTTCCGCGTGGGAGGCAAGGACCTCATCCACTAGGCCACGGTGGCCTCCAGACCAACAGGGGAACAGTCAGGGCAGAAACCCGCCCAAGTTTCATCTCAGTTGTGAGCTGCTGGAGATCATAGCAAAAGACCCTCGGTACGCGGGTATCGCCAAGGTGGCGTACAACACTCCGTACTTGGATGTGTTGAAGCGGCTGGACCAAGAGGGCACGAGCTTGGAAGGTATCCGAGCGCAGTTGAGGAATCGACTGATTCGTTCGGATATCTTACTCATCAGCCCAGATGAGAGGGTACCGTAAGATTTCGCGGTCGATTTTCGCCCCATGAACCGATCTCCATTGTCCTTAGCCGCATTGGAGTTGCTCGAACCTGACGAGAATCTATCCATAGGGGGGAGCACGTCCGCGAGCAGCGATGAGGACGATAAGTGGAGCGAGGCGATGTCGGGGTGGCTAGATCAAGTGAGTGGTCCAGTGGTCACAGCTATGACTACACAGTCGAATACAGCGGTGACCACTCTAGCCGCGGTCGTCGCTACGACAACGAGGACAACTCAGTCGTCTACCGAGATGACGATGGCTACGGCCACGTACACGGCAATGACCACAATGGTAACTACTAGGCTCATCGCCACGGCCACGTTTGCTCCCTCTCTTGGGGATCTTAACACGGTCGCAACGGCCCTGGCTTACCAGAGCTCATGCCAGCACTCACTGCTGGCGGTGTTGTTACAGGCAGTGACCCACGTCGCTCCTAATGCAGATCCGCTGCTTTCGGGGATGCCACCGCTTTGCCCCAAATCCCGGCGCACCGCAGGCGGAAGCCTCAATCCGCGAACTGCGGGAGTCCGATTCGGATGGGGATCGTTGTAGAGTAGCTGGCCCGTCGGAGGACCCTCATGCCGAGGACATTCATCAGCACCGCGAGAGACTGTTCAACCTCCGCGTTTCATCACGAGAGCAACCCGTGTCGGAAACCCCTCACACGCATCGGGGTCGTGGGGACCAGGTGCTAACTCGCGGACCAGAGTCACAGCCACAAGGAGACGGGAATCCGTCCCAGCGGACACCGGTGGGGGTCTCAGAAGATGCTGCTCCCACCCCAGCGGCACCTAAAGGGCCCTCTCCAGGCTGCCGATTCCGTTGGTACCCAGGCTCTTCGAGCAGCGACGAGTGGGAGCCGCAAGTTTCCAGCACGCGAGCTCGCCTGAAGGGCCATTCATCCAGGTCCGCGAGAAATGAGGGCTGGTCGGACAAGACGGTCCAGGTGATGAAGACCTTGACGAGTTGGAAAATTTCCTTCGATGGGAACCCACACTCCAAGAGGGGGAAGGCGGAAGAATTCTTGGCGTCCATCAAGGACTGCATGGATTTCCCTCAACTGAACGACGAGGAAATTTTTCCCACCATGCCCAGTGTTCTGACCGACCGGGCCAGGTCGTGGTACCGAACCCATCAGTGAAACCTCTTGAGCCGGCGGAAACTCAAGCAAGCCGTCAGGAACCAGTACGTAGGTCACTGAGACCACCAAGATTTGATGGAGGAGCTGTACAAGAGATCCCAGGCAAAGGGAGAGAAGATAGCTCAGTACCTCACGTGTATCAGGATGAGTGTCGGGTACTTCCAGCATCCTCCGTCGGAAGCCGGAGTATTCGAGGGCCTGGGCCCAGAGCTCCGTAGATACGTGGAGATGGAAGACGTACGAGACTTGTCAGACATACATTACTACGGCAAGCAGTTTCAGAGAACGCAGGAGTGGGACGCGCGGTATGTGCCATTTCCTCCCCAAGAGATATCGCGGATACCAGGGGCGGCCCACCAGGGCTCTCAGCCTGCAGTTCCAGCGAAGAAAATAGCGGCCACCGAAGCCGAGAGTCCGGCCAATGACGTGGTGGCCCTGGCGCTGAGCTCCAAGAGGGAAATCCCTCCCCCAACCGCAACTGGAAGGCAAGCCTCTAGTCGGGGAGCACGAGCTCGGTATCCTCTGGCTGGGGAGAAGGGAAGAAGGGCAAGGAGGAGAAGACAGTGCTCGGCCAACGGCTCTAACAGCGGAGACGGCCGCCATAATGGGGGCAGCTGCGAAGGCGCGCAAGCCTAACGCCCCCGCCCCGGTACAGGCGCAGCCACCACTCACCTCCCTAGGGCCGGGGTAATTGCCACCTGCCTGGTCCTACCCACCTGATCCGTACCGGTCGTACCGAGGCGGCTCAGCGCCACCAGGAGGGCGAGGTCGCACCACGCCGGAGGCCACCCAGAAGCGGCAAGCACAGATGAATAGTGCCGCATGCTCCAACTGTGACCAGCCAGGGCACTTGGTAAAGGAATGCCCCTTGCGACTGTATTTCGCATGCAAGCGGTCGGGGCATGTGGCCACGAGTGTGCTCAGAAATCAGCCGAGAAGTGTCAAGGCTGTGGGCAGGAAGGATACACAATCCAGACGTGTCCGAATTGTGAGTGGGCCCTTCGCCCTTCGGGAAATAGGTCAGCGGGGGCACAGAGCTTGACCTCGCCTGTGCCCCGCAGCCAATAGATGGAGTGACTGACATGGAGACAACGCCAGTGCAGCGACTAGCCTCGGGCATACCTGATCAATCCGTACCGGTGACCGGTTTGCCGCAGGGCACCGTAACGCCGAGAGAGTCACTAGTAGAGGACGAAAGAGGCCATCTCACAGAAGGAATCTCCGAGGTGGATCCGCAGCGAACGGCAGCGGGTTGTGTGAGGCTAAAAAGCTATCACGTATGGGGTCCGTGATGTTCGCTTTGAACGAGGTGGAAGCCGCCTTGAGGGCGCAAAAGGATGCGCCGCTCTGTGTGGTGTGTCTAGAGGAGTGCTAGGGAGGGGATGACTCTGGCGCGGCAAATTCATCAACGTTTCCGATGGCTGGGGTAGAGAATACCCTCCCCCTCCCGCCAGATGATCCTGCGGTGGCAGGAGTAGCCGACTCGCTACGGCTAGAGGAACGTCGATTGGGGGACGTCCCGTGCGATAGTGTCCGGGCTGAGATGGAGTCGTGGACTCACGAGGAGTTATTGAAGGGCCTCGAAGCCGAGGCTACCTCGCGGAACTTTGTAGAAGAGGTCTTGCCAGGAAAATCGTTCTCGACATCGTACGATCCTAGTGCTTAGGTCTCATTTGTGGGTCCGTCTGTCACTAAGTACTAAGAGAAACGACTAGCTCTCAGCAAGGGCTCATTGAAAGGTGCCGTGGGCGGCACTCGAACCAGAGTCCTTGGATTGTTGAAGATGACGATGGAGATTGATGGCCATGCTCGCACTTTCGTAATATACGTGGTGCATGACACTCCGTACGATATGGTGTTGGGTATGGATTCCATGAAGGTCTGAAAATCAGATTTCCTGAACGCGGATCGCCCTTGGTGAGTCCTGGGAGGCAGATACCTAGATCTTACGAATAAACCTTGACAGAAAACCGAGAACCAGATCTACGCAGAGTGCGTTGGTCTGGTGCTCATCGAGGATGAAGAAAAGAGTAAGCTCGAGAAAATGGTACGAGACATAGCCGTGGTGAGTGGAGATAATGGATTGACCAATCGAACCCAATATACGATCCGGTTGACGGACGAAGTCCCGATCCGACGTCGTCGGCGCCAGCTGTCTCCAAAGATGTTGGAAATCGCCCGCGAAGAAGTGAAGGAGGTGGCCGAAGCAGGAGTTATTGGACTGCTGCGTAGCCTCCTCAACAGCACTTCTTTGCTGACTAAGAAGAGCAATGGGACATACAGATTCTGTATAGACTGCAGACATCTCAATAAGAAGACTGCAGAGGATGCGTATGCTCTACCCAATATGGACACCATTTTGGACAAGTTGCGGAACGCAGAATACATCAGCAAGATAGATCTGAAGTCGGCATATCAGAAGATACCGATGGAGGGCCGAAGCAAGCAGTATACGGCGTGCTCCGTCCCCGGGATGGGGACCTGGCATTAGCTGTGCATGCCCTTCGGACTTTGCGACGCACCGGCCTTGTTCCAGCGACTTGCTGACCGCTTGATAGGGCCAGAGCTGAAACCGTTCGTTTCCTGCCACCTCGATGACATTATTATTGCGACAGAAACGTACGAGGACCACGTGAAGTATCTTGAGCTGGTACTGCGGTGCCTGTGCGAGGCAGGGCTCATAGTGGATCGAGACGAGTACCAAATCTGCTGCAGTCAGGTTAACTATTTGGGATTCATCCTGGACGCTGAAGGCCTCCACCCGGATTCCGAGAAGATAAGGCCGGTACGAGAGTTTCCTCTGCCCGCCAATCTACGTGAGCTCCGCTCATTCTTCGGAATGGCCGGCTGGTACTCAAGATTTATCAAGGACGACGCAGAACTGAAAGTGACGCTTCTCGAATCGCTCCGCAAGGACACGAAGTGGTACTGGGGCGAGGAACAACAGCAGGCTAGGCGTTTGAGCGACTCAAAGAAGCGTTGGTGACGGCACCCGTTCTCACTAGACCGGATTTCTCCAAGAAATTTACGACCCAGTATGATGCTAGCGGGACAACATTGGGAGTCGTACTCTCCCAGGGGGGAGGGAGGATGGGGAGGATCCAATCGTATATATCAGTCGTAGCTTGATACCCGCTGAGTAAATCACACCACGACGAAGCGTGAATGCCTCGCGGTAGTGTGGTCCATGAAAAGCTAGGTCCCTACGTAGAGGGCTACCAGTTCACGGTGATCACAGACCACAGTGCTTTCGAGTGGCTACGAACACTGGAAGAACCGACAAACCGGCTTGCTCAGTGGACCTTGGAGCTCCAGCAATAGGGCTTTGAGTTGCTCCACCGTGCAGGGAAGATGCACAAGGTGCCGGATGCATCATCCCGCATCGATGAGCCGGCCGATTTGGCTATCTATGCGGTGGAGGAAGAGATAGCCGCGGTGAGCTCGCGAGAACCAGGCGAGCTGGATCTCGGGTGCTCCGTAGCAGACGTGTCTGGATACGCAGAATATCAGAAGTTGATCCGCAGAGTGCGGGAAAACCCGCAGAACCACGAAGATTGGAAGATTGAGGGTGGACTCTTATATCAACACCGTCATGACTCGCTGCTCGATGCGGCCATTGATCCGTTCGATAACGCGGCCGAGACGAGGTGACTGGCGGTCCGAGTTGGAAGGCGTCGAGAAGCCCTGGAGCGGGTCCATTGCCTTGCTTCCGTGGGCCACATGGGTTTGGAGAAAACCTATGACCGCCTAACGAGGGATCCGCACTGGCCCGGCATATACTTGGAAATGGCGACATTCGTGAAACAATGCCAGTTGTGCCAGCGGTACAAGGGGTTCCCGACAGGCCCGTTGGGCTCAATGGAAAACCGGGTCGTGGAACGGCCATCGGCCGTGGTCACCGCCGATCTCATGGAGTCTCCTCCAAGTCGGAAAGTGAACAAGTACCTGTTAGTATTCCAGGATTCGTTAACCCGATGAGTAGGGGTGAAGTCCCTCCGTCGTGCGGAAGGCAAAACCGTAGCCACAGCAGTGGAGGAACTGATATTGTTCAAACCCCTGCCTACTTCCTCACGGATAACGGCCGGGAGTTCGATAACAAGACGGTGGATGCAATGCTGGTGGAGGACAGGCTGCGTCACATTAACACTTCCCCGTACCCCCTGCAGGCAAACCCCGTGAAACGCAGCAACCGTACACTCAAATCCATGATCTTGGAGTTCGGGAAAAATGATCATCGAGACTGGGATGTACACGTCCATGAGTTTCGGCACACCACGAATACGGCGGTGCAAGCCAGCACCGAGGTATCTCCGGCGTTCTTGAATTTCGAACGACACCCCACGCCAGTGAAGAGTCTACGGAGGGAACTGGACGGTTCCAGGTTAATCAAGATGATAGGCGTCGCGGAGTGGGCCAACCGTATGAAACGGTTGGATGCGTGGCGGGAGCTGGTGACCCGCCACTTCACAGAGAGTCGAGGGGAGCGAGAACGAACGTATAACAAGGGTCGCCTGGACGTAAGATTTCAGGTAGGGTATACAGTTGGGCGGAGAACACACTTCCTCTCCAAGGTGGCCGATCGTTTCACTGCCAAACTAGCACCTAGATACGGAGGGCCCCTAACAATTATTGGAGTGACATCCCCTGTCGTCTCCGTCCTCGAGAATTCCAATGGACAGTGAACCCCGAACGTCCACGTATCCCAATTGAAGCGCTGTGTTCTTCCGAGGGGGAAACTCCCGTAGTTAGTGCATGCAGCTATTTGATTGAATTCGATTCGTTGTGGCGACCTGAGACTGATCGTCTGTCCGGATCGACGGCCTTTTCGATGGCACTCGGGAAACCCTCGGCTGGGGCTGAGAAAGATCGCCCCCGCCAGTCCAACAGACTGCCGACCATGCCCCCCAGCCCAGCGCTAGCCACGGTTCCGGGCATTCTTCGAGGACCTGCGGCGACGCGAATAGAAGAGGAGAGCTATCAGGTCGCGGTTCCGTTATCAGGTAAGATGACAACTTTGAATGAACCCATGTATCCATCCCGTCCTTTCCCCCTGTTTCCCTATTGTCGACTAGGTTTGGGGTCAGTTGTCGTCATCTAGAGAGCGTGTTGTGGTAGTCCCCAGAGAGGGGTCGGGACGGATTGTGGGTCTCAGTTTCCAGTTTCCAGATTCAATTCCTCGTTGCTATCATTTTTGGTTTCGATTCTGAAATGTTCTCCTATTAATGTAGCCATATGGAATGTCTATTATTGGCTCGAGGTAGAGGCGAGGGGTAGTCGAGGGATCAGGCGCCCATTTCCCCATCCTCTCCGGCTAGTCACCCGGAAGAAGTAAGGGAGGGGTCATGCAACGTGGGGACGTCGCAGCCACACTCGAAACCGTCTCCTCACCTCCGCCCAGGTATTCAGAGCGTGACACTAATCTCACTCGAACGTTTTTCTGTCGAGGTACCCGGACGAGGATGAGTCGACGGCGAGGGATAATTCGTCGAGCTGAGCAGAGCAGAGCAGAGCAGAGCAGCAGCAGCAAAGCGGGAAGTGCGCACGAAGGCCCATGAGGGCAGCACCTCTGGGGCGCGCGTTGGGTGAGAGCAAGGGGAGAATGGGCCGTGCTAGTCGACCGACGAGCGAGCAACTTGGAGGAGAGTTTTCTGATATTATTGAGTTACACGGAAATGAGTTGAAGCCGATTTGAGGAGTAACGCATACCGACATGGGAGTCAATCCTTGACGTTTTGCGAACTATGTCGCATCGACAGGAAGTAGACGGTGTGTGCGGCCATTATTCATTAGATCCCCATCATTAACTCTACCTCGCCCCCCCCCCTTCTGAAGAGTCGTGCGCGCCGCGGATGTCCTTCGGGAGTATCGTACCCGGGGTCTCGGCTGTGCCCCACGCGCGTCTCGCTCTCATCGGGAGTGCTGGACCCGGGTGAATCGCCCTTGCCCTCGTGCGTCGCGTCGCTGCCCCTCGAAAAGCTACGCGGAGCGTAAGGAGAGCTGCTCGGGCAGCTAGGTAGGGTACCCAGAAACCCCTGCCTTGCAGCGGTGGTGCGTCTTCTGAGGCCTGCTCCCGAGAGCCACACCGGGCTTCTCGAATCGCCCTTGGCTGGTGCACAGACTATCTCGGCTCGCCAGGGTGCCCAACTTCGCCCCCTCCCCCCCCCCTCCCCGACCGCGTGAGCATTCAGGCCATCTTG
Organism: Eretmocerus eremicus; assembly: GCA_030522705.1. NCBI lineage: Eukaryota > Metazoa > Arthropoda > Insecta > Hymenoptera > Aphelinidae > Eretmocerus > Eretmocerus eremicus. The sequence goes on from JAPYYZ010000935.1 coordinate 9,716, forward strand.
GCCACGAGACCGGCTGGCGGTGGCCATTCTCGCGCCAGGCACGTGGATCATCGCGGGCGGAAGTCACTCGGCGGAACGCGCGCATCGCTGGGGTCACGTGACGCGGAACATGTGGGTACGTCCAGGTATGTCGAAATTCCACGTCACGAATAGCGATCCTGCCAGGATCAGGTAGCACGTCCGGGTGAGCACAGGGGGTGGACAGATGGGTTGGATGATAGGTCATTTCCATTTCCATTAGCTAACGCGACCCGCATAGGTGGCGCCACCGGTCTGAATCGTGAGGTTCTGCTATTTTGACGGGAGAAATTTCGTTTTTGCTGTCATTTGGACAGCTAACCTCCAAATTCGACCGGATCAGTGGCGCACACCCCCAATAGGGTTTGTCCACCCTCCCCTAGGGTTTTCTGGGAGAGAATAGGAAAATTTGAGGTTTTGCACCCAAGTCACCGATCGGGCTGATAATAAAATCGCCAATAAAGCGTCACCAGCCCGATCGATTGCACAGTCGAGAACTTTGGGGACATTGTTAGTTTCGGAGCAAATGTGCTCCAAAGTACAAAAGGTCCTCCGATTCCGACCAAACCTGAGAAGCGAGTAGAGGAAATTTCGCCCATCCATCTGAGCCAATCAGATAGGCTAAGCAATTGTTGGTTTTCGAGATTCCGAGGTTAGAAAATTGAGGTTTTCCGTTTGGTGACTCACAGTGGTCGACGGTTTTCCCTAATTGTGCACACCTCGGGACCACGACGGAAAATTCTGTACTTTGACCTCAAGTCGGATCGAGATTTTCGAAAAATTTTCTGAAAACTTTTCGTAACTTCTTGGATCGCACCTTGTAGAAGCCGTCTTGCACCCCCAGTTGGTACTACTCCGGGATTCGTACCCTCATCCTCACTTGTGAGAATTCAAATTGAAACTTTCGAAAAAAATCCCGAAAGTTTCCGAGATTCTTCCCAACAGTAGGAGGGGGATCGAGTCGGGTTCCAGCTGCGTGATACACCAGGGAATGCCAAAGGGCCTTCTTGCGTCGTTGAGGTAGGGATTCTCCGATTTCGAATTTCGAAAATCTGCGTGGCTTTTTGAGGGGGAACGTAGCGGCGTACCGTGACGAGTCGTATCCTGTTGATTCGAAACCTAGCGTTGGCGAGTGAAGATACGGGGCTCCTGTCGCGAGTATCCGGCGTGCGCACGACTCTCAATCCCAGTCTCACTGTATTGATCCGTCCCGATCCTAGGAGGGGGACTACCACAGGGGATGAATTGGGAGGAGGGACCCAGCGTATTCAGGATTTGTCGACATGCCTCGATCCTATCCCTTTGTTAGAATTTCCAATATCTTTCTCCCTCACAGGGTCTGATACGAGATTAGTGCTGCTGGCTCACGTTGATCGCGGTCTTCGACCACGTTGGCTAAGCGCACATTCGTCGACACCGAGACTAACTTGACCGCCTTGGGTTAGGGTAGGGTATTGAATGAGAACTAGAGGAGATTCATCGCAGTAGCCGCGAAGATGGAAGGCCAACAGGGAAACAGTCAGGGTAAAACCCCGCCCAAGTTCCATCTCAGTCGAGAGATGATGGAGATCATATCGAGAGACCCGCGATACAAGGGTATCGCGAAAGTGGTGTACAACACGCTATTTGTGGACGTGTTGGGACGGATGGATAGAGAGGGTTTGAGCGTAGAGGGTACCCGAGCACAGTTGAGGAATCGGCTGATCCGTGCGAATATATTACTCGTCAACCCGGAAGAGGAAATACCGTGGGATTCTGCGGTCGATTGTCGCGCCGAGGGCGAGTCTCCATTGCCCTTAGCTACCTTAGAGATGCTCGCAGAGGACGAGAGCCTATCTATAGCGGGTAACACGTCCGCGAGTAGCGATGAGGATGAGGGACAAAGCGCTAGGAGATCTGGGCAGCGGAGCCAAGTGAATGTTCCGGGGGGCCCATCGACAACAGTGACTGTCGTGCCCGTGGTCGTTGCCACGACAACGGGGACGACTCAGTCATCTACCACGATGACGACAACCACGACCACTGGCACAACAACGACCACAATGGCCGCTACCAGGCCCATCGCCACGGCCACACTTGCCCCCTCTCTCAGGGATCTTAGCACGGTCGCGACGGTCAGGGCGTACCAGAGCCTGTATCAGCACCCCGTGCTGGCGGCTTTGTTGCAGGCAGTGAGTCACATCGCTTCTACAACAGAGACGTTGCTCTCGGGGATGCCGCCGTTGGCCCCGAACTTGGGAGGTCCCGGGTTTCCCGGGCCTACCCCACAGACTCCCACGGCTCACGCGTCACATTCCGGTGCACAGCAGCCTGAGGTCTCGGCTACGATCCGCGAACTGCGAGAGTCCGAGTCGGATGGGGATCGTAGCGTGGTAGTTAACCCGACGGAGGACCCTCACGCCGAGGACCTTTGCCGGCATCGCGAGCGTTTGTCCAGCCTTCGCGTTCCACCGCGAACGCAACTCGTGTCAGAAACCCCTCACACGCACCACCGCCGCAGAGAGCAAGTGCGACCTCACGGACAGGAGTTGCAGCCACAGGGAGACGGGAAACCGGCTCAGCAAGTGCTGGTGGGAGTCTCGGAGTCTGTTGCCTCCACCCCAGCGGTGCCCAAAGGGCCCGCACGCCCCTCTCCCGGCTCGCGACCCCGGTGGTATTCGGGATCTTCGAGTAGTGACGAATGGGAGCCGCAGGCTTCCAGCACGCGGACTCGCCCGAAGGGCCGTTCAACCAGGTCCGCTAGAGATGAGAGTCGGTCCGACAGGACAATGCAGGTAATGAAGACCTTGGCTAATTTGAAAATCTCCTTTGATGGGAACCCATAAGCCAAGAGGGAAAAAGCGGAAGAGTTCCTGGCGTCCATCAAGGACTGTATGGATCTTCTCAAGCTCAACGATGAGGAGATCCTAGCCGCCATGCCGAGCGTGCTGACCGATCGGGCAAGGTTGAGGTACCGAACCCATCGGCGAACCATCTCGAGCTGGAGAGCATTCAGGCAGGCCTTCAGGGGCCAATACGTAGGTCACTGGGACCACCAGGACTTGATGGGAGAGCTATATGAGAGATCCCAGGCAAAAGGAGAGAAGATAGCTCAGTACCTCACATGTGTCCGGATGATTGTCGGGTACTTCAAGCATCCCCCGTCGGAAGCAGAAGTATTCGACATTGTAATCCAAAATTTGAGGCCAGAGCTCCGTAGGTACTTGGAGACAAAAGACGTGCAGGATCTGTCGGACGTCCAGTACTACGGTAAGCGCTTTAAGAAGACGCAGGAGTGGGATGCGAGCTACGTACCGCCTCCTTCCCAAGAGAAATCGAGGATACCTTGGGCGGCCTACCAGGGCTTCCAGCCTACAGTCACGACGGAAAAAGTGGCGGCTACCGAAGCTGAGGGTTCGGCCAATGAAGTGGCAGCCCTATCGCTGAACTCCAGGGGAGAGACCTCTTCCCCAGCCTCGACTGGAGGGCAATCCTCTAGTCGGCAGGAAGCGAGCCCAGTATCCTCGGGCCGAGAGAGAGCGAAAAAAGGGCAGAAGAAGGAGGCTAGTGCTCCGACGGCGTCTTCGGCAACGGAGACGGCTGCCGTGACAGGAACTGCTGGGAAGCCGAGCAAGCCCAACGCCCCCGCGCCTGCGGAGGCGCAGCAATCGCTCGCTTCCCCAGGACCAGGGCAATGGCCACCTGCCTGGCAGTACCCGCCGTACCCGTCCTGGTCGTACGGAAACGGTTCACGGCCGCCAGATGGACGAGGTCCAGCCACGCCGGAGGCCGCCCGAAAGCGGCAGGTATAGATGAGCAGTGGCGCATGCTTCAACTGCGACCAGCCAGGGCACTTGGTGAGGGAATGCCCCCTACGCCAGTGTTTTGCATGCAAACGATCGGGGTATGTGGCCAGCGAGTGTCCTCGAAGAACAGCCGAAAAGTGTCAAGGCTGCGGACGTGAAGAGTACACAATCCAGATTTGTCAGGATGGCAAGTGGGCCCTTCGCCCTTCGGGAAACGGGTCAGCGGGAGCACAGAGTCTGACCTCGTCTGTGCCCCGCAACCAATGGAAGAAGTGACTGAAGTGGAGACCACGCCAGGACGGCAGCTAGCCTTGGTCGAACCTGATCAATCCGTACCAGTGACCGGTTCGACGTGTGGCACGGTCACTACCGCACGGTCACTCGAAGAGGGTAAGAGAGGGCATTTTCCGAAAGGAACCCCCAAGGTGGAGCCCGCAGCGAGGAGCAGCGGCACGTCAACAACGCCGAGGTGGACATCCGAGAAAATGAACCCAACCCCGGGTGCCATTCGGAAAGAGGGCTGGCGAGCTGAGACTCTGAACCACCTTCTCCAGCCGACCTGATAGTCGAGATTGACCCCAACGATGGGGGGAATGAGTCGTTTTGAGTTGGCCGCGGCGCACAGTGGGAGATTCTGAAGAATCCCACTTCAAAATCAGATATTTCGGCAACGGAAAGAGGTACGAATTCGATTTTTTTTGGAAATGGAAGGTCTATTCAAGTGCCATACGCAGAAAGTGGACCCAAGTGTTGAAAATTCCTCGGATTTTCCGGAAAATCTTGGGAGCGACAAGGTCTTCCCTGGATTTGAGATACTTATCGGATCTCACTGAAACGAGTCAGCTCCTGGATCCGCTTCAAGCCTCACACGCATGTTTTGATGCCTGTTGAATGATGATCCGTAGTCAGATTTTGGAGAAACATGATGACGGGCCCAAAATGGCGGACGGAAATCCAAAATACTCCAAATTTGGGATTGAAGAAAATATAGCCCGAGGAATTCCCCACATTTGGGTCCACTTTCCTCGTATGGCGCTCCAATAGACCTCCCATTTCCGAAAAGAATCGGATTTGTACCTCTTTCCGTTCCCGAAATATCTGATTTTGGGATGGGATGCTCCAAAATTTCCCACTGTGCAGCGGTGGGAGATCGTTGAAATGTTGAGAAGACCCCCGCAAAGAGTGAGATTCGCAAGAAGAATCGGGGCTGTCCTGAGATCCCATGCGGGTTATGTGAAGCTAAAAAGCTGTCACGTATGGGAGCTCTGATGGCCAGTCTGAAAGAGGTGAAAGCTTCTCTGAAGGCGCAGACGGATGCGCCGTTGTGTGTGGCATGTTTAGAAGAGTGCAAGGAGGAGGATGACCCTGGCGCGGCGGATTCGACAACGTTTCTGACGGCCGGGATCGAGAATACCCTCCCCCGCCCGTCAGAGGATTTTGCAGTTGCAGGAGTGTCCGACTCACCACGACTGGACGAATGTCGATCGGGGGACGCCCCATACGATAATGTCCGGGCAGAGGTGGAGTCGTGGACACCAGATAAGTTGATGAAGGGACCCAAGGCTGACGCTACCCCGCGGAACTTCGTAGAAGTGGTCTTGGGGGGAAAATCGTTCTCGGCTTTGTACGACCCTGGCGTTCAGGTCTCATTCGTAGGCCCGTCCGTCACCAGGTACTACAAGAAACGACTAGCTTCCTGCAAGTCCTCACTGAAAGGTGCCTTGGGTGGCACTCGATCGACAGTCCTTGGATTGTTGAAGATGACAATGGAGATGGATGGCCATGCTCGCACTCTCATTGTGGATGCGGTAGAGGACACATCCTACGATATGGTGTTGGGCATGGATTGGATGAAGGTCTGGCAGTCCGATTCTGAGAACGCAGAACGCCAATGGCGAGTCCTGGGTGGTAGATACCGAGATTCTGCGAACCAACCTCGTGAGAAGACCGAAAACCAGATTTACGCAGAGTGTGCTGGTCTGGTACTGATTGAAGAGGAAGAGAAGAGTAAACTTGAGAAGATGGTACGAGACATGGCCGTGGTGGGTGAAAATAATCGATTGACCAATCTCACCCAACACACTATCCGGTTGACAGACGAGGTCCCGATACGACATCGTCCACGCCGGCTGTCTCCCAAGATGTTGGAAATCGCCCGCGAGGAAGTGAAGAAGATGGCCGAAGCTGGAGTGACTGAACCGTCGCAAAGCCCGTTCAATAGCGCTCCAGTGCTGATTAATAAAAGCGATGGAACCTACCGATTCTGTATAGACTACAGGGATCTGAATAAGAAGACAGTGAAGGATGTGTACCCTCTACCCAACATGGACACCATCCTGGACAAGTTGAGGAACGCGAAGTACATCAGCAAGATCGACCTGAAGTCGGCGTATCATCAGATACCGATGGAGGGGTGAAGCAAACAGTACACGGCATTCTCCATTCCAGGAATGGGGTCTGGCATTGGCTGCGCATGCCCTTTGGACTTTGCGACGCACCGGCCACTATCCAGCGACTCGTCGACCGTTTGATAGGGCAGGAGCTGGAGGCGTACGTCTTCTGCTACCTTGACGACATAATCATCGCTACAGAAACGTACGAAGAACATGTGAAGGACCTGGAGCTGGTGCTGCGGCGTCTGCGCGAGGCGGGACTCATGGTGAATCCAGACAAGTGTCAAATCTGCTGCAGTCAGGTGAACTACTTCGGATTTATCCTGGATGCCGAGGGCCTCCACCCAGATCCCGAGAAGATAAGGCCGGTGAGAGAATTCCCTCCGCCCGCCAATCTGCGTCAGCTCCGCTCCTTCCTCGGGATGGCCAGCTGGTACTCAAGATCCATCGAGGACGACGCAGAACTGGGAGTACTGCTGCTCAAATTGCTCCGCAAGGACACTAAGTGGTACTGGGGGGAGGAACAGCAGCAGGCGTTCCAGCAACTCAAGGAAGCGTTGGTAACGGCTCCCGTTCTCGCTAGACCGGATTTCTCTAAGAAATTTACGATCCAGTGTGATGCGAGCGGATCGGTGCTAGGAGCCGTACTCACACAGGAAGGGGATGATGGAGAGCATCTTATCGTATATATCAGTCATAGCCTCATACCCGCTGAACGAAATTACACCGCGACGGAACGTGAGTGCCTCGCTGTGGTGTGGTCCATAAAAAAGCTGCGACCATACGTGGAGGGCTACCAGTTCACGGTGATCACGGACCACAGTGCGCTCAAGTGGCAGCGAACACTGAAAGAACCGACAAATCGGCTCGCTCGGTGGGCATTGAAGCTTTAGCAATGGGACTTTGAGCTGCTCCATCGTGCGGGGAAGATGCACGAAGTTTCAGATGCATCATCCCGCATTGATGAGCCGGCTAACTCGGTTATCTATGCGGTGGAGGGGCAGATAGCCGCGGTGAGCTCACGAGAACCAGACGAGCTGGATCTCAAGTGCTCCGCGGCAGACGTCTCTAAGGACGAAGGATATCAGAAGTTGATCCGCAGAGTGCAGGAGAACCCACAGAAGAACAAGGACTAGAAGATTGAGGACGGACTCTTGTTCCGTCACCGTCATGACCCGCTGCTCGATACGGTCATCGACCCTCTCGAGAACGTGGCCGAAACTTGGTGACTAGCGGTCCCCGTCGGAAGGCGTCAAGAAACCCTGGAGCGGGCCCATTGCCTCGCTTCCGCCGGTCACATGGGTTTGGAGAAAACCTATGACCGCCTAACGAGGGACCTACACTGGCCTGGCATGTATCGGGGCGTAATGGGTGACCAGGTCGTGGAACGGCCGTAGGCCGTGGTCGCCGCAGACCTCATGGAGCTTCCCCCAAGTCGGAAAGGAAACAAATACCTGTTAGTACTACAGGATTTGTTCACTCGGTGGGTCGAGGTGAAACCTCTCCGACGGGCGGAAGGCAAGGCCGTGGCCGCCGCAGTGGAAGAGTTAATATTGTTCCGTTGGAAAACCCCCGCATACTTCCTCACGGATAACGGCCGGGAGTTGAACAACAAGACGGTGGATGCCATGCTGGAAGAGCACGGGGTGCGTCACATCAAGACCCCCCCGTACCACCCGCAGGCAAACCCCGTCGTACGCAGTAACCGTACACTCAAAACGATGATCTCGCAGTTCGTGGAGGATGATCATCGCGACTGGGATGTATACGTCCATGATTTTCAGCACGCCATGAATACGGCGGTGCAAGCTAGCACCAAGATATCACCAGCATTCTTGAACTTTGGACGACATCCCACGCCGGTAAAGAGTTTACGGCGGGTACTGGAAGGTACTCGGTTGATTGAAAAGATGGCCGTCGCGGAGTGGGCCGATCGTATGGAACGGTTGGATGCGTGGCGGGAGCTAGTGATCCGCCACGTGACAGAGAGTCGAGAAAAACAAGCCAGAACGTACACCAACGGTCGTCTGAACGTAGTGTTCCGGGTGGGGGATACGGTAGGCAGGAGAACACACTTCCTCCCCAAAGCGGCGGATCGTTTCAATGCCAAATTGGCACTCAAATACGAAGGACCCTTAACGGTTGCGGAGGTGACCTCCCCAGTCGTATACGTCCTTGAGACCCCCACCGGGCAGCGAATCCCGAACATCCATGTATCTCAATTGAAACGCAGGGTTCCTCCGAGGGTAAAACTCCCGTCGTTAAAGCATGCAGTGATTTTGATTGAATATGATTCGTTGCGGCGACCTGAGACTGATGGAGCGGATTTGAAGGAGCAGAAGAAGCGCGGGAAGAAGAAGAAGAACCCCAGGGACGGGGCCTTCTTCAGGTGGACCACGTTGGTGCCGCGGGATCAGAACGATCCACTCATCCACTGCTGCTTTAACTGTTGGAGGCAGAGTCACAATGCCCGTATGTGCGACCAGAACGAGGACCGGAACCACTGCTGGAACTTCGGTGGACCGAGGAGTGCAGGTGTCGACTTGCCCACGGTGCGCCGAGGCTTACCGATCTTGGACGGGGTGGAACCCCACGGCAACACTAGGCGAGGCTAGACCGGCGTTGGAGCCGGTGCGTGGGGTAGAAGGTCTCTTCCCCTGCCCACCGGTCACCCTGACGATCCGTGCGACGACACCCGACGGACCATCGGCTGGGGCCGACTCAACTCGCCCCCGCCAACCCACCGACCGGCCGACCGCGCCCCTCGACCCAGCCCCAGCAGCAGCGGCACCCTCACCAATGACCGCCCTCGCAAAACTCAGCCCTTCCATCGACGTCCCGGACTTGGGAGCCATCATGGCGAGCATGACCCCAGTCGACCTCGAGAGCTTCGGTTCTCTAGTGACTGTGGCCAATGCGATGCCGGAGGACCTACGGCCTCCCATGTTCCAGGCATTCTTTGAGAATCTTCGGCGACGCAGATAGGTGTAGAGAGTCAACGAGTTAGGACTCCTCCACCAGGTAAGATGAAAACTTTGTCTTGGACCCTTGAGAATGTGCCCCTTGCATCCTTTCCCGTCCTTTTCCCTGTCCCTCTATTTTCGACTAGAATCAGTAGTGAGGATAGTTGTGGTAGTCCCCAGGGAGGGGTCGGGACGGATTGTAGTTGTGGGGTTTTCATCTTTCAATTCAAGTTCAGTTGCAGTCGTTATCCTTGGGTTTCTTCTCATTTCCAAATACCCTTTTTGAGATGTAGAAATGTGGATCATGGAATACCGATTGTTGGCCCGAGGGAGAGGCGAGGGATGATCGAGGGATCAGGCGCCCTTCCCCCCTACCCTCTCCGGTCGATTACCCGAAGGGGATAAGGGAGGGGTGATGCGACGTGAGGACGTCGCAGCCGTACTTACGACCGTCTCCTCGCCTCCGCCCGGGTTTTTCCGAGCGGAAGTCTGATCTCGCTCGTAATTTTTCTCCCGTTGAGGTACCCGGGCGGAGATGAGTTGCCAGCGAGGAGAGGCTCGCCTGGGCGAGTAAGCGGAGCAAGCCAAGCAACCGCGGAGCAGCAGCAGCAGAATAGCCGAGCGTAGTGCGCGCGAGAGGCGTTGGGGGCAGCAACTCCTGGGCACGAGTTGGGTGGGCGCGAGGAGGGAATTGGCCGCGAGAGACGCCACGAAGCGGCAGTAGCGATTAGGCGATGGGCGGAGAACGAATTAGCAGCCGAGTTATTGAGAGTAATTGAGAGAGTTGAGAAAGAGAGAGACGCCCGAATCCGATTTGATTGAGTGGAATTACGGAGGACTTGGGAATTTTGGTTTTCAGTCCTCGATATTTTGCTGTAGGAGATGTCATTCGAAGAGAGCCTAGACGGTGAGTGCGGGTATTATTACTGATCCAGATTTTTGATCCTCCCTCGCCCCTTGCGCCTGAGAGTCGTGCGCCGCGGACCGTCTTCGTGAGTGCCGTCCCTCGGCTGTGCCCCACGTGCGCATCGTCGTCGGGAGTGTCGAGCCCGGGCGAATCGCCCTTGCTCACGCGCGTCGCATCGTTGCCGCTCGCGAAGCCACGCGCAAAGTAGGGACCCGTCCTCGCCTCTCAGTGGTGGTGCCTCTTCGAGGGCCTGCCCCTGGGAGCCTCGCAGGGCTCCTCGCTTCGCCCTTGGCTGGTGCAGAGCATAGCTTGGCCCGCCAGGGCTCATAGCATCATCACCGCGATCGCGCGTGTATCCAGGCCATCTTGGCTACGAGGCCGGCCGGCGGCGGCCGTTTTCGCGTCGAGCACGAGGCTTGTTGCGGGCGGGAGTCTCGGCGGAACACGCGCACCGCTCGGGTCAAGTGACATGGAGCATTGGGGCGCGTACATGGATGTCGTCTCGCGTGGCGACAGATGTCATGTCGCGGAGCATTAGGGCGTATCCAGGGAAATTGAATCGCATGTGTCGGATGTATGGATTCGAACATATACGTACAGGAGGTGCTCGCGTGTGCTATACGGGGTTGTCAATATTGTAAATAGAGATTTGAGGTTATGAGGACTTTGATAGGTGGACAGTTGGAGTGTTGAGTCGGTGTATCTAGGTGGCATGCTCGCCACGGAATGGTGGTGTGAATGAATGAAGTAGCTTTTGAATAAATGGGCGTGTAGCTCGAGGAAAAATACCCACTGGACCTATTATTGCTCAGTCGATCCACCCCTCTTTCAGGCGTGCTTATACTCGGACGTAAGTAGCTGCTCCGCCCTTCGGGCGCAGGGACTTGGGCCCAATCCCGATCCGGCCAATGAATGGATGAGTTGTGACCTTTGAGGTGACCTAACCTCGAAATTCCACGTCACAAGGTCTTTGGGGACTTCGATGTTCGAGTTACCCATTCCCGGAATATATCTTTCGATGATCTTGATTCCCATGAAATTTCCCTGATAAAGCGAGTCGTACCACAACCGTCGCCTGTCTATGAAACTCTCTATTTCGATTGTGAGTGACATCGTGTTAAATCGTGATTCATATGTATTCAAGTTATCATTGTGAACGCTAAATTCCTCTGTTAAAAAACACTTCAAAAATATATTCTCTCTTCATGAAGTCTCTAAGAATATTATCGAATAAAATCGATTGTAACTTAATGATTCATACTCTCAGCTTTCTCGAATTGGATTTTATACTCACAGTTGGAATCCTATTGTGTATAGACTTTTCAACTATAATGAAGTCTGAAATGAGATCCTCCCGATTTTGACCATTTGATAATAGAATTCCGAGTTCTTGTGACCTTTCGAAATAGAATTTCCTCAATTTTGATCTTTGAAAATGGATTTTCGAGCTCTCGTGAGCTTTTTAAATGGAATTTCTTCTCCCATTTTCACTTTTTAGAGATGACATTCCTAGCTTCTGTGAGATTCTTGATCAGAAAATCTTCGCATTTTGATTTTTTAAGAATGAAATTCTGAGCTCTCTCGAGCCTTCTGAATAGAAATTTTCCTTGGGCTCTGATAAAATTTTGGAACGGGTTTTTACCCACTTTTCAGGATTTTTGAATGGAATTTAAAGCTCTACTGAAATTTCCTGATGAGGGTTTTCCCAAGTGATTTAACTAATTCGCCGCTCACGATGCTGGAACTGCTGCCTATGATGATCTTTAGTGATGACCGCTGGTGTATTGAGATTGTTTTGAAGGTAAAGGTTGGACAGCCGATGGTGCGTCTTTCACGTCTCATCACCATTCTCTCCATTTATGAGGGCTTACTTGTCGTTCTTCATGATTCGACGGCAAGTATAGCACGCGCCACTGGTGGTTGAGTGTGTCGTACTCCTGTGGCAGTGAGCAACGGATGGCGTGCGCTCTGGTTCCGTATTCCGTTTTTGCGCTGCACCCCATGATGTTGCTCGTTTCTTATGGCGTGGCTGATGTGGCGCAGAATGTGCAATGGTATACTCTCCTACGGTTCTTCCGTAGTAATTGTGTTCCCTCTTTCTTCTGTACAAAAAAAAGCGGCCAGTAACGAAAGTGACGCAATATTGACCAATCATTTTTTTATTGAATATTGCAAATACTATCAAAATGAGAGTTACAATTAAGCCGATTGATATGGACCAGGGTAGTTCATCCTGTTCCAACTGAATCGCGCACTCTCTATCCCGCAATACATCATCTATCATTGTATCACCTCTATATTCCCATGTAGAGAATGCTCTAAGAATACGAGAAAAATGCTTTGAGAGCGTTCCGCGAACAGTTCGAGAATGTCTAGAGAACGCTTTGCGAACGTTTTGAGAACGCTTCCAGAGCGCTTGGCGAACTCAAGTGAGAATTCTTTGAGAATCGATTTTGGTGGCGCATATGAGAGCCCTTTGAGAATTCTCTGAGAACGTTCCCCTGAGAATTCTTTGAGAATCATCTGAGAATTTTGTAGATTGGTGGGCGAGTTACGAGTCAATGCAAGCATGTCTAGAATAGTTAGGGCCAATTATGCTGGTTTTTGGGCATAACTCAAGATTTTGGGATGAATAGAGGCATAAGTGGACAAACTGGGGTGAACCCAGTTTTAGCTGTTTTTGCAGCCCAGTTATCTGATGCGGAAGCCAAAGAGGCCAGAATAGCAATTAGTGCATTTGCAAGAATTGGCTCTGCATTTCAAAAAGTAGGCCGGATCATATATTCGAGTATCGTATCAAGTCATTGGAATGAACGGAACGATCAGAATAGCAAGATATGCCATCAAAATAAGTACTGCATAGGCTGTTCTTGATCTTATCGTTAGAGAGCACATATTACGACCCAAACTTAAACCAGGATCCTCAACTGCAACAATATCAATATAGATAGTATATCATTATTTTGACTCTGAGAATAATAGAACAATAATTGGCTATGCTAGGGCAAGTTCAGTTTTGCTCTCATTTATAATACATTTATATTGAGGGATTCAAAATATGAATCAGGATAGATGTTTGCAATTGAGTGTGTCATTCTGGAATTTTGATTAAATCAGGTAACTATGCATGGTTTAGGTCATTTGGCTGGAAAGAATAGCCAGGGTAACAAAAATTTGCCGCCCAAAAATCACTAAATTGATTTAGTAAATTTCATTCCTTTCTGAGAGATCCATGTGTCGATTTGAAACGAAACCATGAGTCGTAATTCAAATATTGGCGGAATTGTCACTTCCGGAATGCTATAAGGAGTCGGGGTTATAGGAGAAGTAATATACAATACGCACAGTACATTTTTACTTTCCCTCGTAAATTTATTCAGGATTTTTTTTCATAAAGTTCTCGATAACATTTTTCATATACAAGTATAATTACCAATATTCATAAAAAAAAACTTCAGCACAATCACTGATAAGACCGCGCTCTGGTTCAATTCACCATAGGGTCGGGTCACACAACCCGAAGCAGCGGGTACAAACTCGAGATTCCACCTCTCCGAAGGCTTCCTCAAAATCGGTTATATGAGGGCAGTGCATCAATCGCCGAATTAGACCGCACCCATTTTTAAAATCCGTGTAGTCATACCAGTCATCAACGGTAATCTAGTGACCGGAGTTCCCGAGGAATCTTGAATAATTATAATGGAAGAGGCGACAAAGGCCCCAGAGGTCACAACCGTCCAGGTCATCAAAACCCCATACATCAATACTAAGGCCCCCCCCCCCCCAACGAGCAGCATCAGACACAATGGGCTCGCCCTCCCAAAATTTTCCATTTTGTCGGCGTTGGGCTCGCCGCAATGCCCTTGTCACAGCCCAATCAGCAAACTGGAGAAAGAAAAGCAGAACCAGAACTATAGCAAGACCGGTCACGAAACGATAAGCAAAAGGAAAGTACGGACAAATGCATGAAATTCGCGGAAACGGATAAGAGAAGGGCATCGATCAAACGAATTGTAAATTGTGGAAAGTTGTGTCGTTGATGGGAAATGGGTTGATGGATTGATCGAACGACTCAAAATTAGAAATTTCATATACTTACATAAATCCTTTCGTAGGGCCAAAAAGGGAGATGTCGCACGTACGAGGGAGGCTTAATGCCACGGCGCTTTAATTCATGTGAAATCCTGCGGTGTGCGCGCAGATTTTCCCAATCTTCAAACTAAAGAAAATAATGTTATATATTCAAGATTAGATAAAGATCAGAAGGATATCGCAAACTGAATTTCCAGTTACTTACATTCACCATCGAATATTTGGGACTTGGGGCCCGGTAATAGTAAATCATTTTTGATTTTGGGAACAAAAAGAACGGCGACGAATTAATCTCGATCCACCCGCGATTGCACGGCAACTGAGTTGAGGAGTAACGAGGATGGAATAGGAACATTTGGAAGAAGGAAGGCGCTCAGATACCTGATACACAGTGGACACAGAAGCGCGTAGACGCAAAATGACGCGATTAGCAAATCATTTTTGCGAGTTGTCGAAAGCATAAGAGACCTCGAACGATACGGGCAAGTCTTCTGGGCTACAGTCAAATATAAAACAAAATCACGAAGCATCTCTCATCAATAGGTGATGAAAAGGGTCTGAACCATAGGAGTGGAGTTTCAAATTTTCATGTAGACGGGGTCCATAAGACGAGGTCCTTTCGGAAATCATGGATCCATTTTTGTATGCAAATATAAGAGAAAAAGATATCAGACAGTAATTGAGAAAGATCGTTTTCAGAATATTGTTCATGTAACGCTCTCTTCCAAACAAGGTTGTTGGGAGAATCAAAAATTACGCTGGATCAACAAATAATTCGAGGATTCACCCAGCGTAGCATCGGTAGGTGAAGCGGGGTTCGACAAACGTTTGCGCTACCGCCGGTAACAGAGCTCTCTCCACCGGGATAAGAGACTCGAAGTTTGCATATCGTATCTTTCGAAGAGTTTCAACTCAAGTCCAATTCTCATCATTTCAGATTCGCTAAACACGGAGAAGAACATCTGGAAATTCATTCGATACAGAAAAACCCAGGATTAATCACGGAAAAATTAGACCAATTATATACATCGCGTATATTCTGGAAGATCGTTCATAGAATAGACCTGCAACCCTATCTCGCCCGAGGCAGCAAACTCATGGACACGTGGACAGCTTTCAAAACTAAATGCGACGAGTACTCACAGAATAGTATGCCTTGTCAGTACAAAGACCAACTGAAGGAATTGAGAAATCGTATTAGGGAAACACAGAATAGCGCGAATAGACTAACAGAATTATTGGCAGGGACTCCACCTATCATGAGCCGAAAAACTAGGAGAGCATAGTTTTCGATCGTTGGAAAATCACTTAAATTTTTATTCGGCACATTAGACGAAGATTCCGAAATGAAGCTGAAGGGCCTATTTCAGCAAAATAACGGAGAACGACAGTTAGCCGAGCTCATTGCAAACCAGACGGAGATAATCGACGCGAAATTTGGAAATACCCACGATCGATTGAACAAACTTGATTCACTTACGGCAAAATTAGAGTCCCGCCAGGCAAAGCTCAATGAGAAAATTGATTTTTCAATCGCTATCGAAATATTCATTGGAAATATCTTACAATACGAACTTGACACGGAAACGCTGACGAATGCGATTTCATTTTCCGCAAATGGCTTGCCCCATCCTCGATTTGTATCTCCGTCAATCTTCGAAAAGTCAAAGACTATCATTGCACAAACAATCCCGGACGCAAGATTTCCAGAAACCGAAGAGTCCGAACCTCTCCTAGAGCTCCTAAAGACAGCCGAATTGTCCATACTATTCGCATATCCATATTTTACGTATTACATAAGACTGCCCTTGGTGGATTACACGGAATATGATATTCTCAAAGCGACACCAGTGCCAGTCTATCAATCAAAAATTTTATCATTTGCATACATTTGGCCAGAGTCAGAATATTATGCAGTTAGCCGAGATTCCGAGAGCTATATATCTATGTCAGCAGACACATGAAGTCAATGGAAACATTCAAACAGAGCGTATATTTGTGATTCAATGGACCAATTCGCAGTATCGATGACTTTTCATCTTGCGGGATAAAACTAATAGTCGGAAAACCTGTGAAAGATGTTGAGCAATGCGAGATAAAACTAGACAAATTACAAGAGATTTTTTGGACAAGATTACATGAGGAGAACACGTGGTTATTTTCTACGAAAATTTCGGAGCCCTTATACACAAGTTGTAAAGAAAATTTGGATCGAAAAGTGATAATCAGTGGTGTGGGAATGATTCATCTCCCATCAGGTTGTACAGCGAGAACAGAGAGCACAAGATTAGTGGCTTCTCGGAAGATCACGATAATGACTAAGATGCAAATATTCAACGATACGCAGTTGGATTTGTCCTCGTTATTAAATGAAGAAACAGCGCAATTACCGCAAAATTCTTCAAATGAAACAGAGGCTGCACTGTGGATTCAGAATCAAGGTAGTCATTTAGTAGGAGCTCTATAGAAAGGAGGAAATTTGAGAGAGATAGTGGAAAAAGCACGCAGCATGAGTCAAGTAAGGTCGATGTGAGAGAAATTCGAAAAATTACAAAGCACCGTGATGTACTCGAGTCTCAGTATAGTATCACTGGCTATATTAGGATTTGTAATTTGGAAAGTCTTCAGCCTGGGGGGCGCTGTCTACTCATGAATAGAATATTTTCAGATGACAAACGGCAACGAGCAGGAAATTCCCAACCTCCAATTACGTGGTCCCGAGATCCTGGGACAATAACGATGCAAGCCATGGGATATCCTATGCAGCCCATATCAGGAGTTCAGAACCTCCAAGCATTGGACCAATTAATGATGATGAAAAGACAGCATATTTGAGATGGAACCTAACCAGGGAATATGATGACTACCGACCCTTCCAGACTCATCGATGAGAGAAAATACAGAAGACATACAAGAAAAGGGGATCATTCAATTTTGACCCCAACTAATGATAATATATCGATGAATAATAAAGAATGGAAATATAGTACACTTATTCCAAATAAAATGAGGAAAATTCTATAAAAAGGAAAAAACCTATTTAGAATTATAAGGGTAGGAATATTTAAGTAAAATCATGGTGTAGGGACAACATTAGAGTTTCCGGGACAAGGTAAAACGGAATTTTTGGGGTAGCTCCCACGGGACTATGTATAAAATCACCGCATTCATAAGATCATGCCTTTTGCACTGAACCCTAGACCCTTACCTTCCGTTCGAGCATTGCTAACCTAACCTGAAAAAGTATTCTCAATTTTTCAAATTTTCAAAATTTTTCAAAATTTTTCAAAATTTTCGCCAGGTTTTGCCAATTTATAGTACCGATCCGGGAATCGGACAGGCAGCCATGGATGTGTAGCGTATGAGATAGCTACATGCAAGAATATCCTCATAAGTAGAGTGGCGATATGAGTGATCGGGCAAGATCACG
>JAPYYZ010000936.1:0-19228 GCA_030522705.1 Eretmocerus eremicus
TCACTCACGTTTCAAATCAAAGTTCTTATGCAAATCAAGTGCATAACATTTGTGAGATTCGATATTTTCAACTAAAAGTCAAAATCTCATCCTTTCAAACCTGATATGATTCAATTTGGCCAAGAACTGTGTTCCGCAGACCAGGTGCTCTTCTCATGAAATTCACCTACTGCGTTCTCCGTTAATAGCTCCTCAAGAATCGCTGTCAGGGCCAAGTTATACTGAGAGATTGGAATCCTCGTTGGGAATACTGAGAGTTCGTCGGTGATTTATTGAAAAAATATTTCCTCGACGAATTATAGTGAGTACTCCAGCGCGAAACGGGATTTCCCCCCTCCACGGATCTCTCAGCCGTGAAATGACTTCGGAATATCGATGAGCTATAGGTTCAGGAATACGTATATCGACATACAAGCGTCCATTCTTTCGGCTGCCATGGTCATGATTTTTTTGGTAGGAAAAAGGCAATCGACTTTGAAGTGACCTGAGGAATTCACTTCGAGGCTGAATCCCAGATCGCCACCAGATTTCTCGATGGAAATGCTACGAGTAACCCATTACATGTTCAATAAAAAAATTCGTTCCCGTCGAGTTATAAGAGCTTTTTTGATGCACCTATGATCAGTTTTGCATCCCGCATCATTTGACCCTCGTCTGACCTGGACGGGTAATTTTTGAAGAATCCCAAAAAAATCTAAGAGAACGTAGAATTTTCTGCTCTTTCCAATGCCGTGTTCGAAATTATAGGTTTCTCGTTAAGAAATGGAAAATTCCTTTAAACGTCCTAAAGAATTGGCTCCAAAGTCAAATCCCAGATCACCACCTGATTCCTCGTTGAAGATGCTACAAGTTTTGTATCGCATGTTTTATACGAAAAGTCTGTTCCCGTCTAGTCATTGACGCTTTTTTGATCCACTTACGATGAGTTTTGCATCCCGGATGATTTGATCCTCGTGTGACCTGGACGGATGGTTTTTGAAAAATCACGAAAGAATCTGTTCGCACGTGAAATTTTTTGCTCTCTCGAATGCTGTGGTCAAAAATATGGTTTTCTCATCAAAAATTGGAAATAGCCATGAAAAGTCCTCAAAAGTCAACTTCAAGGTCAAATTCCAGATCACCATAAAATTTTTCATCAAGAATGCTGATAGTTTGCCTATCTATGTCTATGGACAAAAATGCTTCCCTTTCGAGTTATACAGCTTTTTTCATAATTTTTCAGCATTTTCCACGCTTTGACTTCACGCCATTATCATATACATCCAGGAATCATTCTGAGGGACTTGGGTCCAGATTCTATAGGCCCAAACCCACTCTTTACCATTTTGAGCGACTCCATTGGATCAAAATCCAGAAGTCGTAACGCTGTGCTCAAATTCTCCCCTTTTGGACCACTGTGCGTCGCGCAGTACATCAAGACGGCGATCACCCGCAAAGAAGAAAAGGAACGACACCTGCAACGCCAAGCAAGAGGCGCAACGCAGTAGATGGCGGACCGCGAAGAAAAAAGAGAGAAGAAGACGAGGAGTTAGACCAGAAGAGCTGCGCCACCCATGGAGCGCGAGATACGCCGCCCATGCCTGAAGTAATGCCCGCGCAGTTCCGGGCGTGGATAGGTAATTTGGTGGATTCTACGTCGGCCTCCCCCTGTTAACGGGTACGAAGCTGAGGGGGGTTTAGAGGGCAAGGGTCCCTGGGGATGGCCGGGAGGTGATTCAAGCCAAACGTCGGCTCCTTTCGCCGTCCGAACTGACCCTTGTGCTCACCCCGTCATGAGGGGCTTGTCACATGAGCTTTTCCACCCCCCTGAGACAGCCTGTCGTCCGGTCTGTGGATTTGCCCTTTTTTGAACCACCTGAAATTAAAAAAAAGAAAAAAAAAGGAATAGTCCTTAGCACCCCAACCAGGACAAGGGTTTTGCGCAATCAGTTCGCTGGATGTGAAGAACGCGTTCAACACGGCGAGCTGGGAGCGTATCGACAAGTCCTTGTACGGAAGAGTGCCACCCTACTCGCTGGCGGTCATCAGAGATGGACTGCGAAATCGTGTGCTCATCTGCGATACTGACGAAGGACGCATTGAGCTGGAGTTGTCTGAGGGCATAGCTCAAGGCTCTGTCTCCAGCTCATTCGAATGAAACACGCAAAATGATGACTCCCTCGCTCTGAACTGCCCGGACTGGGCGACATTCGTTGGGTTCGCGGACGACGCAGCATTAGTTGTTGTTCCCAAAACCGCGTGGGAAGTTGAATGTATCAGCAACGAGGCACTCTACCGCGTTGCCCACTGGTTCCCCGATAATCACCTCGAGTTGGCCAAGCTTGAATGCGAAAGGATGCTAGTCACAAGAGAAAGAAGCTTCCAAATACCCGTGTTTACCATCAACGGGCATTAGATCCCCTCGAAGAGGGAACTCAAGTCTCTTCGGGTGTGGTTTGACGGAAGCAGAGCTGCAAGGCCCAGCTAAGGGAGGCTGCGCTGAAGGCAGGCAGGGTAGGCAGTGCTCCTCAGCGTCTCATGCCGAACATCGGAGGGCCCAAGCCGAATAGAAGAGCGCTACTCAGTAGCGTGAGCTACTCCATCAAGGTCTACGTCGCGGCTATCTGGGGTTAAATAGCCAGCGATGTCGTGATGGATGGGGAACCGGGCCTAGTCCAGCGGCGTCTCGCGCTTCGGACGATCAGCGCCTACTGCACCGTGTCCTTTGACGCAGCGTGCGCACTGGCAGTTACGCCACCAATTCGCCTGCTGTTTGCTAAAAGAGGGCGAATATGGGAGTGGCGAAAGGCCCTCAAGAGCGACGGTCCAGAGCTGATCCCGACCCGGAAGGCCCTTATCCGAGAGGTTGATCGGGCGGAGATAGTGGAGGAGCCGACTGATCCCCAACATAGCCAGGTGGATCGATCGGCCCCATGGAGAGTGGGACAACTGGCTGACGCAGGCGTGAGCGGGTATGGCTGCTTCGGGGAGTACCTGGAGCGGTTCCAGAAGAGGAAAAGTTGGGTCTGCCAGATGTGTGGGGCCGAATGGGATGACGCGAAGCACGCACCATTCCAGTGCGAGGAGACAAGTGCGGAAAGAGCGGAGCTCATGGGTTTCATTGGGGTGCAGCAGACACCTGAGAACCTTGTGCCAATCATGCTTCGCAGTGACGAGACGTGGGCTAAGACCGCCCACTTCATCAAGATGGCGATCGCCCGAAAAGAAGAGCGTGAACGAGAATCGCTGCGCCAGGCAAGAGGCGCTGCTTAGCAAACACCGACGACTTGAAGAGTGATCAACAATCAATGGGTGGAAACAGCGGGAGAATGTGGAGAGCAGTAGAACAGGTCAATCAGGGGTGGCTGGCTGCACGGACTGATCCCCAACTTAGCCAGTTGGGTCGATCGACCCCATGAAGACCTAGACTACTGGTTGACACAGGCGATGAGTGGGTACGGCTGCTTCTGGGAATACCTTGAGCGATCCTAGAAAAGAAAAACTCCGGCCTGACAGATGTGTGGGGTGGACTGGGATGACGCGGAGTACGCACTCCCCCAGTGCGATGAGACGAGTATTAAGAGAGCGGAGCCCATGGATTGGTTCGAGGTCCAGCTGACACCTGAGAACCTCATGCCGACCATGCTCCGTAGAGAAGGAACGTGGGTTGAGATCGCCGACTTCATCATGACGCCGATTACCCGAAAAGAAGAGCGCGAACGGGCATTGCTGTGCGAGGCATTAGGCACTGCATAGCGTTCACCGACGACCTGAAGAGTGATGCGAACACTGGACGACCTACAGAGAAGAAAGAAGAGCTGATGATCTAAAGAGCCACGCTTCTGTACAGCTTGACGCTCCTTCCGCTCTGAAGTGATGCACAGGCGTTTATAGGGTGGGTTGGTTATGACATGGTCGATGGTACCCCGTTCAGCGGGGAGGTTCAGGCGGTTACTTGTCCTGTGCGAATCTAGAGGCGCAACCCGTCACAACGTCTGCGAGCAGATTAGCGTTTTCGACCACCATAAAAAAAATTAGGAGAAGATAGTCCTCCCTCCTCACCCTCTCGCCAACGAGGTGCTAGCCTGGGTCGGTGAGTGGTTCCCGATCAAGGGGGAAATCGAGTATCTCGGAGTGTGGTTCGATGACAAAGCGCACATGAGGGAAGCCGCACTCAAGGCGGAGAGGGTGGGATAGGCCCTCCAGTGGCTGATGCCGAACATCGGCGGACCCAAACCCAGCAGAAGATCACTCCTCAACACCGTGAGCTATTTGATCATGCTCTACGGTGCTTCTGTCCGGGGCAGAATAGCGAGCATGACGACGAATATGAACGAAGTGATGGGACCGATCCAGCGCCGAGCTTCATTTTGGACGGTCAGCGCTTACCTCACAGTTTCAGCGGACGCTGTATGTATCCTACCGTGAACACCGCCTATCCTCTCACTGATGGATGAGCGCACTGCAGTTTGGCGGAGGCAAAAGGCCCCTAAAGCAGAAGGGATGTGAATGAACCCAACTCGTCGAGCTACCATCAGCAAGGTGGGAAGAGCTGCGACCGTTGCCGAGTAGCAAACGGAATGGGACAGCTCATCGAAAGGAAGATGGACATACGAACTCACTCCTCACCTCGAGCGATGGGTTGATCGTGGCCACGTAGAGCTCGACGACTAGCTGACACACAAGCTCTGAGGGGCCATAGCACCTTCGGGACCTATCTCGCCAAGTACCAGAAGAGAGCGCTGCCGGAGAGCCAGAGCTCCGGTTTCGACAACGATTCCGCTGGGCACGCATTGTTGGAATGCACTGACACAGGCACGGAGAGCGCGGAGTTTTAAACGAGGCTCGGGTTCCGGCTCATCCCCGAGAACCTTGCACCAACCATGCTCCACAATGAAGAGATATGGGATGACATCGCACAGTACGTCCAAACGGCGATCACCCGCCAAAAAGAAAGGGAACGATATCTGCAACGCCAGGCAAGAGGCGCAACGCAATCGATGGTGGACTGTCAAGGAAATAGAGAGAAGAAGGCGAGGAGGAACACCAGAAGGGATGCACTACCCATGGAGTGCGAGCAACGCCACCCATGTCTGACGTAATGCGCGAGTAGTTCCGGGCTGGGATACATAAGTCGATGGATGTCATCTCTGCCCCCTCTTGTTAACGGGTTGGAGGCCGAGGGGGTTCAGTCGGTAACGGTTTTTGGAGATGGCCGGGAGAGGATTCGAGTGGACTATCGACTCTTTTCGCCGCCCAAACTGATCCCTGCGCTGACCCCGACATAGGGGCTCGTCACAAGAGCTAGTTATTTCCTTTCGAGGTGGCCTATCATCTGGTCTTCTGATTCTTCCCTTTTTAAACCTTTTTGGAAGGAAAAAAAGATAGATAGATGAACTCACTCTAGATTTGCATCACCTCGACGAAGATCGATATTGTCCCTTGGAACATGTGATCAGATGAGGGGGCTTAACACTAAAGAGTTCACCAGCTGGAACCTGAGGTTATGTTCGTCCCAAGGTAGCCCTCCGGGGAGAAGCGAATATTGATTCGTTCTCCCGGGTACCAGCCCTTACAGCTCCACCTCGGAGTACTCTTAATGGACATAGGGTAGGGATACGCCCTACTAGCTCGTCGGTCCAGGAGAGTCAACCATTCCTGGGTCCTTGGAGACCAGACAATGTTCCACTCCCCTGGGGCGACTACCGCTGTCGGGAGGTGCCTGCACACACCTTGATACCCGACTTACGATCGGGCTTGGACTCGTCCGGCCTCCGCTCAAGGCCAGGAAGTTGTCAGGTCGTTGGACAAGTCTCAGGATACTCGTATGTTACCACCGAGAGAAGAGAAGAAGAAGGCTTTTTCCACACCAGTCAACGTGTGGGGATGTCGTATCGCACGCGCCACAATATTACTCCCTCCACAGTCTCCAAGACCCAAGGTGTCCAGCCGGTCAAGATCTGCATGGCCTCCGTGGCCATGATGGCACGATTATTCGAAATCTCGCGCGCAGCAGACGCCACAGCAAGATAGTAGACCGGCTGGAAACCTGCACTGGCCAGTCAGAGGCGCCAGAGCAGATCGACGAAGGCGATGCGGGCGGATGACGAGGCGACAGACATTGTTTACTCGTGTATCTGGTCCAGAGCGGAGCACACGTATCCTCGCCTCGTGCAAATTAGCCAGATTGGAACCACGTGCACGGCGCCCTCCAGGAGTCCGTGAGACGCCAGAGTATTGACGCCAGCAGTTGAGGAGGAGCAATTTGTGGATTTTCGAATCCAATTGCCATTGAGACGAGATGGGATGCCAGAACGAGATGAGACGCCATAATTCGCGACGACGCCGAATAGAAGCGGGAAGCGAGTGATCGTGCGTGGACGAGGAGTTTTATGCCCCGAAGTAGGTCATCGCGTCGTGAGTTATCGCGCGGTTTGGGAATCGTATAGAGTAGTCGCCGAGGCAATCAGTGAGGTGCACCTGTTGCGCCGATTCGCTACGATCGCAAGAGAGTGACGCCAGGCCATTTTAGCTCAATTTGGAGCATTGCGTCCGTTGAGCGCCCGTAGTCGGCCATCTTGAGGAGCGCTCTTGATGATATTTGGGTTGTGAGACGCATTCATATGATTATACTTGCGAGTGACGGCGCCAGTTGACGCGATTCGAATGATGGTGTTTGCGAGTAATTATGTCATGTGAATTAGAGCCGCGTCGTATACGATACTCATGATTGTGAGTGGATCTTCTTGTATTCTTCGGTAATGAGGTAGAGCCGCGATAGACGTTGTGACGCCACGAGTATGCGAGATATGTAAATTGCTGTACCGTCCGCGCAGAAGAAAACGTTTCAGAATTTAGTGGCGCCGTATATGAAAATACCCTAGAGTCTTCTTATTGAATTTAGAGAATTTTCCCCCACCCCACCTTTGACTTTTCAGGCGCCCAAGGTAGGTGAACGAGAGGCAGCAGATCGAGCCGTGACACCGGATTTTGCGCATGAATCGGTGAGATTCGGTCGGGGTCCGGTGAAAATGAATGAGTTATGCGTAGTATAAAATACCACGTCACAACCTCCTCTTATCGTCACTCACCTCCACACCAAATCCCATGCCTCAGTCATACGTCATTCTCGTCACTTTCGCCACTCTCTCAAACACCTCTCTCCTACTGTTCCCTCGGATCATAGCATTCACATAGTCTGGAAGTGCCACGACCCTCAACCACCGCCCTTCATCCTCTCCCTCACCGAGCACTCCGAGCTCCCGGAGGACTTCGTTTATGGCTACGTTTCACACAAGTTGGTCCTGGTATGGATCTCTGAGCGACCTCAGCCTCAAGCTCCTTCCAGACCTCCGTGGCCCCTTGCTCCTCACATGCCATCCTTCTACTGAGGTGGGACTCCGCGAGCCGTAGCTGAGGAGCCCGTCCCATACGTCCCCATCTCCTTCAAGGTCGCGAGCCATCGAAGACAATCGAAGGCTCCTTCGAAGTCGATGAGGTCACTCACACAATATTTAGCTGAAGTCCCGCGCACAAAAGAAGTTGATCCTTCCCACGCCCTCTCGCAGGAATTAGCCACCCTGAATCCGTGCTAAGTATCATCCCACTGCCCTCCCATTGTTCCCATCATTCTGTTCACTTCACACCCTTCCAGCAACTTTGCCAGATTTGGAAGCAGACTGGTCAGCCTCCAAGACCTGGCAAGTGACTGGTCCTTTTGCCTCCAGGCAGTGAATCAGCGCTTGCCCCCTTCCACTGCTGCCGCAAGATTCCCCGCTTGAGACACTCGTCAAGTGATGTCCGGACGGACTGAAGGGTAGCGGCCCAAACAGAATGGAGCATCTGATTGGTAATGCCGTCCATGCCGAGAGCCTCCTTCATTCCGAACCTCAGCAATGCCACACCCAACTCATTCACACTCAACTCACGCATCTCTACATTTTCACACTCCCCTACACTCACACACTCATACTCACTTTATCTCTTCTTCGCTTCAGTCGGGAAGAGCTCATCCAGGAGGACCCGGGCATTCTGTTCCCAGGTGCGCGTTACCTCCCCTGTTGACAACTCGATCTCCGCCAGGTCTTTCTCGCCGAATTTGCCATCCAAATTTGGTAGAATAGCCCCCACGGTTTCTCATTCCCTCCCTGTACTCCATTCCTCACAAACTCCACGCAGTTCCTCCTCTGTCCTCCTCTAATCTCCTTCCCAAATTCCCTCGCACTAACCAATACTCTTGCCACGTTCTCTTTTTTTCGCCTTCGCTCACATCCACTCCCCCTCTCTCCTCCTGCCATATCTTCTTCAACCATCTCGTCCTTTCCTCCATCCCCTCCAGTTCTTCATTCCGGCAGATCACTCTTCTCCTCTAGCTCGTCCCGTTTTCTGCAAACACTCATCGTCCACTTCCCATATCCATTCAGTTTGTACCGTCTCCATCTCATTCACATCCATACTCTAAAAGGCACTCAATGCTTATTCATCCTTCAGGTCGGCAAGGCGAGCTTTATATCCTTCTCTGTCAACTCCATCCATACTCCATCCTCTCCTCTCCACATTTCTATGTACATCTTCCATCCCGCCCTCAAAGCGGATACGAATTCGCACCGCGTTGTGGTCACTGGTTTCTCGACCATCCTCGACCCACTCCTTGCTTGAGCAGTTACGCTTCTGAAGGATGTTCGAGAATTCCCTCGCACTAACCAATACTCTATCCACGTTCTCCTTCTTTTGCCCTCGCTCACATCCACTTTCCTTTCCTTCTTCTGACATATCTTCTTCAACCATCTCGTCCTTTCCTCCATCCCCTCCAGTTCTTCATTCCGGCAGATCACTCTTCTCCTCTAGCTCGTCTCGTTTTCTTCGAACACTCATCGTCCACTTTCCATATCCATTCAGTCAGTACCGTCTCCATCTCATTTACGTCCATACTCTCAAAGACAGCCAATGCACACTCATCCTTTAGGTCGGCAGGGCGAGCTTTATATCCTCCTCTGTCGACCCCATCCATACTCCATTCTCTCCTCTGCACATTTCCGTGTACATCTTCGACCCCGCCCTCAGAGCGGATACGAATTCGCACCGCGTTGTGGTCGCTGGTTCCCCAACCATCCTTGACTCACTCCTTGCTTGAGCAGTGACGCTTCTGAAGGATGTTCGATAGGGTTACGTCTATGTCGCTCACTCCCGCAGCTCTCGCAAAGGTATACTGGGAGCCTTATTCGTTGAGGGTATCGACCTCCCATCGATCCTCTAAAAGCCTTGGCTGGCCAGTCCATTCCTCTTTACTGTACCACAACGGGAAGCAAGCTGGCATTTTTCTAAGACGACCATAATCACGCGCCTACTTGAGCTCGATCTTGTCCTTGCCCCGGCCGTCCAACCAGCTTCGAGGCCAAATGGAGCATATGGCTCCTGTTGCAGGAGTACGTCCACTCTCTGACCCTCCTTACAACGAAGGATGACAGGACCAGTCGCTTCTCCTCTCGGGCAATTTTAATGCACTACGCTTAGCTCAGCCATTCTCGCTCTCATTTACGCTCTTATTCTCTTCTCATTCTTTCTTTTGCTCGTTCTATCCTCCACACATACTCCGGGCATCTGGTGGATATCGCCGAGTGCCTCAATTTGCGTGACCGTGGCTTTTTAGCGCAGTTCACACTCTCAGGCTCTCTGCGATCGGCCGGCAAATGTTCGGCAACTCCAAATCTTCAACTATAGCCTTTCTTTCTTGCATCCTTCTAGCAGGTGCCCATATTCCGTGCAGTTCCAACACCTCATTACATATGCAACCTCCCGCATTTATGAGCCATCCAACCCACAAACATTCTTTCCATCCTCACCATTCTCTCGCCCATTTTCTGGATGACCTCGAGCATGACGCTCGTGAGGCCAATGCCCCGACGCCGCTTCCCGAGACCACCCGGATCTCGTTCTTTGAAACCACCCGGACCCGACCCTGGAATTTTTCCAAAATCAGGTCCCGGAAATTTCGCACCCTCATCCCCTCGAGAAATTCATCCCCTGCAAGCTCATTGAGCACATCGTGAACGATGAGCCGAGGTCTAGGACCCCTTGGCTTACTGACCGAAATGCCCTCGTTTGGAAACGTATCGCTCATCAGAACCTCCTTTCTCTCGCTAGGAGTAGGCAACTTCATTACCAACACTCCATCCTTCGCTTCACGCACTTGAGTTCTACGTCCAGGTACTGCCCTTTCGGCAGGCGCGGGACAATGTGCAGGCACAGCACCTACCTCAAACGTTCCTCGCACGACTGCACCGCCCGCCAAAGGCATCCTCAGGTGGGTTTTTCCTTTGGGGCGCTCCGCCTCCAAGTCTGCCTCCAAGTTCTGCGGTCCTTGTTCTCTCCTCATGGAGAAGATTCTCCATCTTCGCGAAGCGCAAGAGGACAGACTTGCAATCCTCACGACTCACCGTACTCTGATCCGAGAACAGGCACTCCATCAGACCATCCCTTGTACTTCTCAGTCTTTCGTTCAATCTCTCTTCCCTACCTTTCTTCTCACTCTCACTCCCCTCATTCTCGTCCTCCTGACCTTACTCTCCCATATCCATCTCTATATCACTCTTCCCTTTCTGATCCAGACTCTCACCTTCTCTTTCATTCTCAACCCCACGAACACTCCCTTCCATGTCCACACTTACGCCTGTACTCACATTCCCGTTCTGCCCCTGCGTTCACTCCTACACTCTCATTCAAACTTCCTCTCACTCCCCATCCTTCTCTCCCTTCTCCACACTCTCTCTCCCAAGCTCCCCTCCACACGCACTATCCCGCTCCGCTGCAGAGGCCTCCTCCATTTCCTTCTTTTCCTCTGTCAACTCTCCCTTCTTTCCCAATGCCCTCTCTCTTTCTGCTAATTCATCTACCTCTTGTACTGTCCTCGCTCTTCGTTCTTCACCTCCCTCCTTTTGTGTTGCTTAAAATTCTTTCTCGTCTTCACCTTTCTTTGCTTCCTTCGAGAAGTCAGATTCCTCATAAGATTCACCCTTAGCCAAGGCTTGCTTTTCATCCCCCTTTCCTTCCGTCTTCAAGGGGGATTTGGATCCCCTCCTTCTCTTCCGCCCGAGAACCGGTGAGTGGAAACGCTCACCAACCACGTCAACCTTCATTTTTTTAGATTTTTGGATTTCATCATGCCGCGACTCCAATTGCCGAAACTTCAGGTGGCCGCGTCCAAATTTGGAGCCAGCACACCGTTTCCTCCGTGCAGCGAGGGCTTTGAGTCCGCTGCTTGCGAGTGCGAGTGGATAGCGGCGACCAGCACAAAGAGGGAGAAACAACAGAAGCGAGAGGAACGAAGGAATCTCAGCAAATCCAGTGGCGCTGAGACAGCATTCACAGGCCAGCATGCTGATGAGGGCGCCAAGAGAGAAGGAGGGGCCAAGAAAGGAGGGGAACAAGAAGGCGGAGCAGAGGGAGAAATGAAAGGGACAGCCAGCAAAAACAAGGGATAAATCGGATAAATTCAAACAGGACGGTCTAAGTTACGGCGAAATGCTGAGGAGAGCGAAGTAGGGAGCCGGCCCAGATGCAGTTGGCTCCAGGATTACCATGACCAGAAGGACCAGGGATGGAGACATTCTGTAAGAGCTCCAGAAGAGTACAGACGCAGAAACTGTGAAGACTGCACTCAAGGCGATTGTCAAGGACAATGGAGATATTCTTCGGCTCTCAACGATTGCAACGCTGGAGGTGCATGACATTGATGATGCAACAACCGCCGCAGACCGTGAAGTTGCGATTGTGAAGAGCATTAGAAGAAACCATGAGGATAGCGTGTTAGTCAGGACTCTCCGTCAATCATTTAGAGGCACCGAATCGCCGTTGCGACGGTCCCAGCTAGGCTGGCTTATAGCATCACGTCAAAGAGAACCATCCGCATAAGATATATGGATGCGAGGGTTC
Organism: Eretmocerus eremicus; assembly: GCA_030522705.1. Lineage (NCBI taxonomy): Eukaryota > Metazoa > Arthropoda > Insecta > Hymenoptera > Aphelinidae > Eretmocerus > Eretmocerus eremicus. The sequence goes on from JAPYYZ010000936.1 coordinate 11,911, forward strand.
GGGAAAAGAGTGGAATCCCAAGATGCTACAATTGCCTACAGTATGGGCACATACTGCACACCTTAGTGCGCGGAGCCAAAGAACCTATCCAAGCACTGCTACCGATGCGGCGATGAGAGTCATCTTGCAGCCAGATGTCAAGAATCCCCGGAGTGCCTGAGCTGTGAAATCCTCAAGGTTAACAGCAACCACAGGTCCGGCGCTCTTGACTGCGAGGCCTACCAACGAGCAAGAGCCGAGATTGGCCGTGAGAGCCGCAAGCGCGATGGCTAGCTTGCTACAGGCAAATTTGCGCAGGTACCCGGAGGCCCATGACCTGTTGGAAGCCAAGGCCCTGCACAACAGAGTCGACGTTCTTATCATCTCGGAACAGAAGCAGAGGAGAATTCCTCCCAGGTCCACGCCTGACCTTGGAGGCTGCGCAACCATTTAGATCATCAACTCGTCAGTTTGCGAAACGAAAAAACCCGTCAGTTAACGAACTTAATGACTTTTCATCGAGGAGGATCGTTGTCAACCCTGGATATAACATTTGTGAGCCCGGCTCTTATGAGACGAGTCACTGAGTGGAAGATCCTGGATACGGAGACGTCGAGCGACCACCGCCAATTTCTATTTGGGATCAGTAACGCCAAACGGAGAGGAAATCCCCGTAATACCATAGGATGGCAAGTTTTAAAGCTCGACTCAGGTAAGTTTCATGAGTCGATCCTGGCGGCGGGAGACCTGACTGAGTGTCTCCCGCCGGAGTAGGCTATTGCATCAGCAACAAACGCGGTCGTCAGGGCCTGCGATGCTTCGATGCCCCGCAAGAAGAAACCACGCAATGACAGGAGGAAGGAATATTAGTGGAAAAACGAGATCGGCGAACTCCGCAATCCTGCCGATGCCCGGAGGATTGCGAGCGCAGCGATCCCGAAAACACCAAGGACCGACTCTCGCAGAGGACAAAGACGCGTACAGAGCTGCCGAGAAGCTCTTGCGAAATACCATTCGCAAGAGTAAACAGAAGTGCTGGCAGGATTTGTGCAGCATGGTTAAGGCTGAGGACATGAGAGGAATTGAAACTAACCCGACCCCTACGCCTAACAGTGCAAGAAACGAGAATCTGAATGGCAGTTCAACATTTTCATTTCTCGCATTGTTAGGCATAGGGGGTTGTGTCAGTCTCAATTCCTTATATGGCCAGAAAGGCCAATAGAATCGGTTCAAAATAAGAACTTTTATAAATATTCTCCTCTGGGAAATCATCCTATCTCGCGGAGAGCATGAAATGATCAAATAATATGAGTTGAATTTACCATTTATCGTTGCTCATGAATAAAACTGACATCCGCAAATCGGTCCATCGAATGCGAGTGGGAAGATTCCTGAGTTGGAAATTCCTGTCGTCGTATCTTCGAAATTATAGATATCAGTAATTTTTTATGACGCCCTAAGGCTGATCACAGTGATCAGATTCAGTACTCCTGTGGATTCAGATCTGCAATCGACCCTGATTTTGTAGACTATGAGGTGTCCCGAAAAATTGAAAAATTCGGCGTGTTATGAATTTCCCTTTCTTCTCAATCACTTGAAAAAAGGAGCAGTACCAGTTTCCTGCTCACGGTTCTCTCATGCTCTGGACCATGCCAAATAATATCCCGTGACCAGATTTCGTCGACATTTAGGTCAAATTTAACCCGCCATTCCGACCGTTTACTGGGCCAGTCGAATTCAAGTTGCGCAACTTTCTCAGTACATACACGCAACCGGTTCAGCTACAGACTCTCCCAACCCAAGCGCGCGGCCACGCACGTGCATAACGACCGTACCGTTAGCTGCGCCGCTGTGCACCTCGGATCTTCATGCCTCCGAATGAGTTATCACGATAATTTGCATTGTAACCCATCATCACGGTCATACCATCGGACTCGTCGAAACTTTCCCCATTCTTCCGAATTCTATAAAAATTGTACGTGTAATTATCTGTGTGTTATGTGCTCAACATTATCTCCGTCCCATAAAACACGTGTATAAGGGCAGATTTTCCATAATTCTCAATCTCAGAAGGAAGGTGGATGACCCCTTTGTTTTTCGACAAATACCGATTAATGGGCACTTGAACTATCCTTAGGAATTTTCTGAGTTCCATACATGTAATTCTGGCCAACCGCTTTGGCTAGCTCGAGCTCTCTCGAATGCAGTTCGTGTCATGGATTTAGGACTATCAGCGTTCAAAAATCAGATCTCTTCAGCAGAGAGTCAACAGGTCAATCTCGCAGATATATTTGGAAAGGATTGTCTACTTACAATACGAGACTTGGGAAAATCGATATGATCTACATGTAAGGCTACATCAAGTGATTTTATCATTACCAAATTTTGATTCGTACTCGTTTTCATTATTTCAGCTCGATTATACCATTCGATACTCTACGATTCCACTATCCAACGAGTGCATATTGTACACCTAATGTTCCGCAAACGCCGAGTGCCTTTGTTTGATTGTAAACATAACCTGTTTCGATGCTTCAAAATTCGTAATTTTGAAGCTTCAAAGCTCGGAACCGAACTGTTCTCGCTCTTGAGCCTTATTTGGACTTTTGATTGCGACATTTTGATATATCTGATGGTAGAATTTCATAGGAAATTACTGGGAACCAAACTGAATGCATTTTGTGCGTGGTCCTTTACTTCGTGCGTGGAACTTTCTGACGGCTGCGTAAACTAAGGATACCATGTTGAGAGCATCAGTATCATCTTCGTTGGTTCAATACATTTCATTCATACTATCAAAAGACATTGAATTGAGTGTTGAACTAGGCCAACTTATCCAGTCTTATCAATAACAAAAAAGTGCTGAAAATCGATCAGGTGAAGAACCCCTTGTATGGATATGATATTAGTGAATAAGCAAAAAGATTCCGCATCGACAAGTGCACTTACGTTACACTTGTACTTTTCAGAATGAATTCAATGAAATATCAGTACCATCCTCCTCCCATTCATCCATGCAAAAGGCTTATATGTTTCTTTTGGGTATTCCTACTAGATCTTTCGCTTCTTCTAGTTTTGGGAAACAAGTTCCAAGCATAAAAAAAATTGCGAAAAAAATTTTTTTAGGTTAATTTTCACTGGTTTCTCCTCTCAAACTATTCGTGGTCTCGGAAGAATCTTAGTTTTCAAAATTTATTTGCATTTTCGAGGTCGGGGCGAACCTTGAGTTGAAAAAATAACCGTGGAATAAGTTTCTACTTGAAATACATGGAGCACACTCTATAAAACCGTGGGCGCTCTGAGTGCATACGCTGATTGACGTTTTGAAGTTGGTGGAAAGGCCATAACTGCGCTCGTATTGGGTCTCTCTAGATGAATATCATCAAGTATCATCGAATACAACGTACTCCGCCGAGATTCCTCATTATGGCTCTAGAAAAAATCCATGAAACCCAAAATTTCGAAAAATATTGGAGAATGAGGAAATGCGATCACCCAGAGACTCAAATCCGTGTTGTCTTCGATAATTCTCAGAAGATACTTCGAAAGATTTTGATGGCTGAATACATCCCGACATCTCTTGGGCCAAATTATGTCATATCACATTTTCTGTTCAAGCTCAAGCAAGTACTGAGAAGAGGACAGTTTGTGAGTGCCAACATCCCAAAATTGAAATTTATTCTGGCGAGATCAATCATACTCTCAGAACACTGTCTCTTTTTCATTCAAGTTTAATTGATCAACGCGGCCCTTCAGTCGATAACCATGATGCTCGCAGTCATTCTCCCGTCGGCGCAAGAGAGCCATTACTCACACAATGTGACGCATGCAGATATTCTCACTGATACATAACTATATGAAAGAATTCTATGAACTTCTATGATAGATTACACTTTGAATTTGTATCATCTCGAAGAACGCGCTTTGCGGACATGCAGAGCTCTTTGAGAGGTTTCTCGAGTACATCATAACAATCTGAAAATCTTTCTCTTTCATGGAGTAATTCATTTGACATAATATGAATCCGTGCAAATATGGAATGAGAATTTGATTTTTAATCATACATTGGATCTTGATGGCTAATAAGCTAAGATTTCAGAATTTCGTATCGGTTTGCTAAGATACTCAATAAAACTACCAATTTCTTGTACAAATTATTCAAATTATTCTCATTGTCATATAACTGATGGAACGTAAGTTTGCCCATATTTTCCCAAAAGATGACCATAGTATACGCAGTAAATGATGGATATCATTGAGGAGTTTGAGATTTTCTGTAGGATTTAACATTCTTTTTCCGATGATCAAATATCGCATCGAATCAAGAGTTCCTTCCAGAAGGTTCGATCAATTTTTTCGTTGATCATTCTTTCTGGATTCGATTGATATAATAAATTCTTTCTAGTGCAGTATATCCAACTCAGGGTCTTTCCCAGCGTGAATAGTGCTGTATGGATTGTTTTCTTGATACAAGTGAAAGATAGTAATTAATCCAAGTCTATGAGGAATAACTATATATTAAATGTGCTGGAACCCCGAGTATCTCCTACAAAGACAGCCATTCCAGCTCGGCTCGAGGATTTGGGTCTCAGTTCAATTAGACCATTCTTAGAATGCGCATCAAGATCACTCGGGTTCCAAATATCCAATGTATGTATTTGGTGTCCAAAATAAATAAACATTGAGAGTTGATATCGCGTATCTTCACTATGAATATGAGCACACGCCCGGTCGTTTCGGGTCCACGCTGAGGTTTGATCAACTTTATCCTTCTGGCTAAGAGACGAGGCATACACGACGGGGCTCTGAAATCCCTCAAAACTCTCGTATCATATCCGCCTGACAAGATCACGTGTACAAAGTTAGTGAAAGGACTTTGAAATCCTGGATCGGATCACTGTTACGCAATATCCCCAGGAGGACTTTTCTCTAGGAATGGAAATTGGCCCTGGAATCCATCTCTTTCTGTGGAAAACCCCTCCGCTATGAAGCTGGACCTGTTCCCCATGCCTTCGGGGCCCTGAGATCCCGATGCATAACCAGAGTCCATGTGTACGAGTCACCTGCGATGCCATTGTCTGACGAATCTATGAGTGCTAGCCTGCAGACTCTCTCTCCTCTTGGTGTCTGCGTCGTTTGATTTTTACCTTGTGCTGTCTTTCGTTCATGCTCGGGCTCATTTGCGTCCCCGGTACTTGGACTGATTTGTATTTCAAGTCGAGCCAGTAAATGCTCTTTCAGCCTCCTCTTTTCCATTGGAGCCTTATCTCTGCGCTCATTTCTTGATTCATTTCACGGTATAAACTCCCCCCCCCCCCCCCCCCCACCCCCCCCCACCCCACCCCACCACCCCCCGCCCCCCCCTCCTTGGATGTAACTTCGAATCATTCGAAACATGAACGCCGAACTTTCCTCCACGGCGTACTCTCAAACCATCTGTCATGGGAATCATTCCGATGACGGAGTCACCCATCGGCTAAGACGCGAATTCGCAACGGAGAACTTGTGTCCACACGAAATCCTGTCCTCTGTCCCTTATCTCGTTCCAGCGCACATCACACATAACAATGTAGCATTGCTGCGTTCATGATTCATGCTTGTGTTAGTAAGCCCCATATGCGATGCATAGCTCACGGGTTTCGCACGATTAGCCCGTTTAAGAATTACAATTTTATTTGCAACTCGCCGATTCTCTAATTCTACTCTTCGAAACGCTTTCAAAATTCCTCACAATACTATTAAACACCTCCACCCACTGAAATGAATCCAAACTTCCCTCATAGTTTTCACCCGGTTTTCTGATTTTCAATCTGCGAGGAAGTTTTTAAATTAAGGTAAAATTCCAAATCCCCCAAGACACTACGGAGCTCAAGTACCCCAAGAAGATTCTCACGAAGTTTCGAGTAGAAATTTGAGATGGGACAAGAGTTGAGCGAGTTTTCATTCCGCGAGTCAACGTAGTAGCTGTGCCAATCGAACTGTAGCTCTTGGCGCGTAAACTCCTGACTCCCACGCTGGTGATTTCCATACTGTAACACACGTTTCTTACTCCTTTACTCGTGACTTTGTTTTTGATTTCCCTATTTCTCATAATGATGTGAATCGGCTCGGTACAAAGGAGCCTAATGTAGATGACTTCGTCATCTACCACCGCGCGTTCACCGGACGTACATAGTTTTTTCATTAAAAACGCTCTGTTCAGAAGATACCATCTTCCGTGAACTGGGAGTAATAATCCTTACATGCATGAGACTCGAAGTCATTATCATTACTGAGGAATTCCACACCAAATTCGTAACGTTCCTGCAACTATTCTTCAAAAATACATGGAGCCCTACTTTTCGGTTCGGGGTGTGGAAAGGGAGGATATTCTCCTAACTAGTTTCGGGTTGAAGAGAATTTTTTTCTCTCTGGACGGTCCTCCACGGTTTTATTTTGACCCATTCAAGTTCGGAAAGGATGACCCAAGATACTGAGCACGTAACGTTCTTCCTCAACACTCTCTCATGACAGATCCACTTTAAACAAAATCCTAGCTGCTTGCCATTTTGCATATGCAATACTCGGCTGTTATAGAGCAACATCAAAAAAGATGAGCTGAACAGAATAACATGTTCATTAGTGTGCTCGCATTCCTGCGACGTAGCTCGCGATTGCCTCCATATTCTTCTACTCTCTTCATTTTTGAGAAGCTGATGGAAAAAGCTTCGGAATCAGCTAAACTAGGTTTGATTTGGTTCGGCGCAACTTCTAATCTCTTAAAATGGAGCGAAACATGTATTGAGAGTTCCTTTGAGAATAGAATTTGCATTCTAATGCACTAAAAACAGTCGAGGAACACGTATTCAAAATGGCAAGCAGCTGTGATTTCGTTTGGAGTGTATCTTTTACCTAGAAGTCATAAGAAACAACGTCACGTTTCAATTTTTTACGTCATTCTTGAATGGCCCGAAATGTCACCGTGCCGTATTAGTGATTCAGTCCCAAAAACGGAAAACGACACATTGTACCTGAATTTTGTCAATAAATCCAGAACGGTTGGTCTATTCTCAATTCTGAACGAAGCATTTGAGAGAATTGAAAAAGCTGACAATTGACCCGTGTTTGAATATTTCCTTACCACAGTGGGACTAAAATATGTGTTTCACTACTACCCCGTGAAGCAGGAGTGACGTGTACTTTCTTCCCCTCGTGGTGAAACAGGACATCATGTAACTAGAGAGTGAAAAAGAACAATATCAGTGAGATGTCACTATTGCAGGATGCTCGTATAGAGATGTATAACTGAATTGATCGGTCTTTCCTGCTAGTTTTGTTTAATATGCAACGTTTCGGTTGT
>JAPYYZ010000937.1:0-21837 GCA_030522705.1 Eretmocerus eremicus
CAGAATCTTTGAACTCATTCAACAACGTGCAAATTGCTCGATTGATGGCGTAAGCTCGCGCAGAAATTAAAACTTTCCTATGAATCAGATGTAAAAGACTGCGAATTTTATCCTTTGCAAATCCAGTTCATACAGTGACTGTATCGCAGATTGAATCAAATGTTTCCAACTCAATTTGTGAACCTTTCCCCTTTCTATTCGAGTACGGAGGTGCGGCAGGGAATTTTGGTGGTATCAGATGAGGATCTTTGAAAGGATGATTCCACTGACCTGGTAATGATTAGACTCATCAATACGGGAAGATGTATCAAACGCAGCTTTAAGGGCCAGAAGGAGCTCTATACTTTATCGTCACTCATAAACTGATTCAAAATAAAACAAAACAATATTTTTGAAAAGTAGCTCCAATCTAAACTGCGTATTGGCAAAATGCACCTTTGTGTAAAATTTTGGAGTGATCCGCGAAAAGCTCTTGAAGTAATTTCGACTATAGTGCAGTTATAAGATATTTGCATAAGAGTTGAGATTCCTCCAAGAGCTTTCCACGGATTCATTCCAGAATTTCACACAGTAGTGCATTTTGCCGATACGCAGTTTGGATTGTTTTCACTCTTTCGAAATACTATTTTGGTTTGTTTTAAATTAGTTTATAATGAATGTCGGCGAGGCAGAGCTTTCGCGTGACCTTAATATACCTCCGCATTTGAACGGAGCCCGAATAGGCTCATAGATATTCAATTAGTGACACAGCCAGCATATAAGCTGGATTCGAGAAAGATATAGCTCGCAGACTCCGCATCCAATCAGATGAATCTCTCCCGAATTACTGATTCTCAAATGAGATAAAACTTGATGAAGATTTTTCGAGTTATCGAACTCAAGGTGCCTCAATACAACTCCAAAAAACCGCGCTATCATTCCATCAATAATCTGATTTACGTCACAAACTTTGAACTAAGGTAAAATTTTGTGCAAATCATTTTAACGAATGATGTCAATTGGGTTCCAGACTTGCGCACCTACGTCAAAATCCATTCAACACAGTTTGAGCTCGGATTGAATCATTGACATAACACCTCAGCTCCAGTGACTCTAGTAAGAACAATGAATCTGGCCTCTAATACTGAATTGCATCTGCTTCTCTTTACACTTATCGGCTGGAGCACGATGACGCTCGACGGGTTTTACGTAAGATCCTTGCCGGCTTTCGTGCGCCCGCATTCTTGGACTGAATCTCATAGCAATATCCATCATCGTTGCGAACAATTCAAGCTTATTCTCCGCTTGCCAAACGAGCTCCGAAAAATTGTTTACTCTCCAATGACGCAGATTGGCTCTATTCAAGAGAGAATTGCACTTCTGAATGGCGCAGAGAGAATGAAGTTTGGGTCAATCGAGCTGACGATCATCCTGTCAGTTACAGCTCGTGATTCAACGTTTCAATAAGGAAATTTAATGAGCGAATAAGGAGTTCATTTTAGAGAATTTTAACAAAGACGTGATGTATTCAATTTTTGGCCGTGGATTTTATGGTAAATTTCTGTGCTGTTGGGGCAAGTATGAAAATTGTGTCGAGCATTTTAAAAAATATTTTGAGAGCTCGAACAAAACACCAACTAATGCTTCCATGCATTTTCCTTCCTCGAGTGTGAATAGAAAAAGTTCCAGAGGGTGATTCCAGACATGGGTGATTTTTTGTGATGATCTTTGACTATTGGAGACTACAAAAGTTGTATATGAAAAATTCCACCAGAAGTGGGGGTTCTTCTAGGGTGTATTCTATCGGTACCTAACTTTGTAGTTGGCTTTTGAGTGATTTTGTACCCCTCTGTTTTTCATATTGGACAATTAGGGATCAAAATGCAAATTCAGTCCCCTGTCCACAACACAATATTCGCTATAATATCCAGAACTGCGCCTATGCAAGGTCACTATAGCCTATGCTCAACCATGTATTTGAAATTCTATACTTTTGAGTGAATCTTCTCATCATTTTGCAAGTCGAAATAAAAAATTCAGCTTTCGTACAGGCGGATGACATTTTGTCTAGAGATTTGCACCAAAACTGCTGGTACAGCACTAATAACAGCGGAAAATGCCCAGATCACTGATATGACCCTTTGCACTGGCCAAGTTATCATCCAAACGTCCCGAAGGCTTCAAAAAGTGTGGGAGGGTGGCTCTAAAACCGAATCTGCGCAGTAGCGGTCAATTCCATCCCCTCGGTTTGCCACTGCCCTGTGAACTCTATCGCTTAGTAAAACGCATTTTTCTTAGTATTTGGTGGCATTAGGTGAAATATGCGCGAAAAAGTATCCATGATTAGATCCCGAGTCGTAAGAGCATTTTCAAGTCGAAATGTCAATTCCGCCCCTCTCGATTCTGGACCCTTAAAATTCACCTAAGGCTACGCAACTTTAGATACTTATTTCTGATGCCCAAGCAAGTCTGTTGACTCCATTAACCAATCGAAATTCGGTAGTGGCTGAAATAATATTTTGACCCGAATTACACCTGTAGACATTTTTGGCCTCAAAAAATCCCACTTTCGGCGGAATGACTCATAAAACTGGAAGAAATTAAACTGGTAATATTTGATGTAACGAAAGATTCCCGAAATATAACACCCCGCCTCCGGAAAACTTCCAGTGAAGAAATCCTATCGCTATTCTCTATTTTGAATTGGCTGAGAAAAAAGTTTATTGATAGCCGAAAGTCAGATAGACAGTCGTCGTATTGAATAAGATCCGCAACGATCACACCCTTCCTAAGATTCGCGAAAGACGGGCCATTCGTTAATTTGGAATGAGTCGATTTCTTAAAATCCGAGTGGGAGGTCCATCGGATTATCTTGGTATGTCACAGTGGGTTTCAAATCGAATCTGGATTATTTTAAAACATTTGACCCAAATCGAAAATGGTTCCGAATGGAACGTGGGTAATTTTTGTTTTGGAAATGCTCTAACCGCCAAATATGATCAATTACGTGAGTGCGAGAGCAATATTTCTCGTATGAGAAAAAATAGGAAAGTGGTACCTGGACATCAAGTGTCTCTTTACATCGATACCATTGTAGTAAATATCATTTTTAACTGGCGACCACAAAAAGAGATTTGATCCCCTGCGTAGAGAATTAATTTCGACAACCAGAAATCGAAATGTATTCAATCGAATGAGCAAGCTGGTATACTAATATCTAAAAAAACTCACGTTGGATCATTGTATGTATGTACATCAAATGTAACAGTAAGCCGCAGATGACGAGGACTAACACTATTTGATCATTGGCGAATAACGAAAACGGGGAAAAACGAGTACCTCCTGCGTCCTCCTGCGTACCACAATTATCATAATGACAAACTGCACCATTGCAATTCCTGATAATTCTGGATGTCGAACATATTCGACTAACCCTTTTCGATACTCTACTCCTTGCGAGCATTAGTTTCGAGTTTCAAAATTTACGTGGGTCAGTTTAGAGTCTCGAAGTAAATTCTGATCATCAATTGGCAATTTTCATCAGAGTACTTCCCTGTTGAAGTCCCTTTAATTGAGTAGGGTCACAGATATACGCACTGGAAGCTTGTAAGGGTTAACGGGCCTTCCAGGTCTCACAGATTTGGTACAACTCGGATTTTTTTCTTATGTTGAGACAGCTGTACGTCAAATGAAATTTACTTTAGCAATTGGTTATCCTTAAGCAAATTGTGCTGGCTGTCGATTCTATCGAGGAAATAGTTTCAGTCCTATGAAACCTTGCGAATGTGCAAAAAATTCATATTCTGAATTGAGAAGTGCTTTCTAAACTGTTTTCTCGTTGTTTTGCTGAGCAATTCAGTACAGCTTGAAGATGCCTGAAGCAACAATTCATCTTGTAAAATGAAGTAAGTTGAAGTAGGTTACCAAGCTTTTTGAATGCAACAAGGGAATTACAGTTTTGAATTTTCAGATGATTTCCAGTGCACGAAAAAGAAAAAAAGGATCTCAAAACCTCGAACAAGCAGGACATTTTTTCAGCAAACGCCCTACATTTTCACAAACTGGGAAAGATATGGAGGAAAAATTCAAACACCCGTTGAAAGAGAAAAGTTGCAACTTTGAACATGCTTTTTAAGTTTAGTCGTGTTATAAAATATTGTATGAAACCGCGTGCGGCAGGGTAGTTTTGGTACGAAGGACTTGCAACACTCGCTTTGCTCGCGTCACAAACTGTCCTTCATGCAAAACTACCCGTCCACGTACAATGAACTCGTGGGGCAGCCAAAAACTACAAATGATGAATTGAATGATTATTTTCTCTCCTTCCAAATTCTCTTCAGAACTAAGATTGGTTGAATCGTTTTTGGAGACATAACTAGAATATATGAGACAATGTTCTGCTCATCCTTTTTCGGCTAAAAAATTTCTTGTTCTTGAATTTGGGGGAATAATCATATTCCAAGAGTTTGAAGGGGAAGACTTGGAAGTTCATAGAAAAAAATTTTTATGGATATCTTGAGAAAATGCTGTAGGATCCTTTTCAATTTGACATGGACTTGTACCGAATTCGTGCTCATTGTCAAACACAAAAACTCTCTTTTTATGATGAAGAAAAAAGTATTCAGTATTCGTATCCAAGTGTTCAATTTATGGGGACGCAGAGAAGTGAATCACAAAGAAATGAGCAGAGAGATTTTAGGGAACTCTTCCCTTTCTGTTGAACTCCTGCTTGAACTCGTGGCGTGTCAATATAATGTTGTACAGTATTATATTTATTGGCAAGTAAAGAAATATCTCCCCATCGGGCGCCAGACGGTATATTCTCAAGTAGTTAACATGAAACGTAACTGTCGGTCTGCCGATAGTTACTACAAAATTCAACTATTTATTCAATAGCGCTACCACTTGCGAATTACAGTACCCCGCATAAATAATGAAATAGATAGGTGAATGAAATTGTGATATCTCCGAAACTCTTGGGTCTACGGAAATTTTGAAAATAGCATTTGAAAGATCACGAAAGAAACTATCCTTTTATGTGGTCAAAACAATTTTGTGCCGATTTTTTCTTGATCTCATTTTGCAATGAAAACTCGATTTTCTTCCATCTTATTTAATCAATCGTAATTTTTACGGAAGTCGAGCTAGCCCGAGAATTCTAAAGACATCGTGTAGCTCTTTCCAAGAACTCAAATTTATGACCTTGAAACAATTTTTTACAATTTTTTTGAGTCGAGTTAAGAGCTAGGGAAGATGGAAGAATTAGTTATTAATTTGTGAGTTTGACCTTATCGCGATCTATGAAAACAAGCCTTCTCATATTTTCGATACAAAATACCTGCTCGAATAATTGTGATACATAACAAGTACTTTTCATCGAAAAAATAGTTGGAATGGGATAGAAAAGATGTGTATTCGTGTTGCTCGATGAGGTCACGCTCACAAGTTCCTCCACCTTCCCGAGCTCATAAATTGGCTGAAAAAAGTCGTAAAAAATTTTCGCTAACTCAGAACATCAAAGTCTTGCGAAGAGCTACACGATGGCGTTGAAAATTTTGAGCTGGGTGAAACTCCTTAAAAGTTACGGTTGATTGAATGAGATGAAAAAAAATCGAGTTTTCATTGCAAATTACAATCAAGAAAGAATCGCCAAAAAAATTGTTCCGGCCACATAATGAAATTGCCTTTTTTGTGATCTTTTAAATACTTTTTTCAAAATTTCCGTAGACCCAAGAGTTTCGGAGATATCACCATTTCTATCCACCTATCTATGTTTTATTGTTTATGCGGGGCACTGTAAACCCCTATTGAGTTTTTTGGCAGAATATTATCCGTTCAGTTATCTTCTTATCTTTTTATCTATTATCTTTTTGATTAGTGGGATGCATGTTGTCAAGCTTCTTTCACGTCCTGATTTTTTGAAGTCTAGTTTGTCTGAAGAATCGCGCAAATTTACACTACCTCTCAAAGTTGATGGATGATGCACTCTCACAGTCAAGTTGCAATAACCCAGAAACCCTTGGGCCTATACGTGAAAAATGGAAGAATCATTTTTAAATTCAGAAAAATGTTATCATGCTGTATCTGTTAAATATTTTTTGTCGCCTTTTTCATGATCATAGCTAGGATTAAAAGACGGAGAAAATTATTTCAATCAATCACTTCTCATTTCTCGTAGATCTTCCCAAATTAAACAAGAGCTATTGATAATAATTTTTTAAATAATCGATATTTTCCGATATGCGACAGATTTGTATGGCGATCAGAAAGTTCGACTCAAAAATTCGACAATTTTTTCGAATTACTTTTTTACGTGATTTTGAACAAAATGCCGCATGGATTTGGCTATTTGACGAATGGGTCGTGAGATAAAAAATAAAATAGGTCAAGAAACTGATTTTTCAAAAAGCGGCTACGCTGTTGAATTACTCCTCACAAGTTACGGACGAATATGAACTTGCAGTCAACAATAATTTTTCCATCGATGCATCAAAAAACGACTGCATTCTTCCCTAAACGATGGAAACTGCAAATTTCACATTCATTTACTTCCCGCAAGGCTCGTAGCGCTGCGCAACGGTAAGTTTAGGGGAAAAATAACAGGAAAAAATTTTGGCTCAAAATAAGCCAGTTTGCTTAGGAAAGATTAATCTGAGACATAATATAATATTCTCCGGAATCGTGCACACAAATTCAAATCAACACGTTTTCTGCGGTAGTGAAAATCGGCGATCCTTTCCGGAAAGCGGCGAGGTCCATCGGTATGCCCCATTGGAGCGAATTTGTTCAACAAATTGGGACCTTAAGACCATGTCGAAACCGTGCAAGTCCAAAAGACTCGAAAAGTTATTCCTATATTTCTCGGATACAAGTTCGATTTGGGTCCAAATAAGAGTTGACGAATGTTTGCCATAGTCCGACTTGGTTCGTCTTCTCCTCTTTTGACCCAAATCGAATTTGTATCCGAGAAGTATGGTAAAAACTTGATATCGAGTATATATAGGCATACTTAACTTGTACAATCAAGTACTCGAGTTATTCTCATATTTCTCGGATATAGCTTCGATTTGGTTCAGAAAAAGAGAAGACGAAACCAATGGACAATGACAAGCAATCGTCAACTTCTAAATTGACCCAAATCAAAAAAGTGTTTGAGAAGTTTGGGAAAAACTTTTGTGACGTCGCGTGCACGGCTCCGTTATGGACTTAATCGAACTTGGCAATTTGTATCTCTCCGATCGGGGAGGTCCCCCGGATGGTATTCTGTAGAAAAATTGTATAAAAATATTTCTGCGATCAATAGCACCACTTTTCTCTTCTCTGATTGAATCAAATAATTTTTCAATAATCTATCAAACATTTTATGACCCTATTTGTGGAAACATAAAATTGAACTTGAGGGGGTTTTTTATTTACTAATTGTTTAGAAGATATTCAACTCGATTTGAAGTCATTGTTGGTTTTATTATAGAATATCACACATTGATAATGATTGGTTCATTGGTCTGATTGAGTAAAACCTTCATTAATTGGACTTCAGGCACATATGCTTGACGATTTGAACCCCGGATGTTACATAAACGTAGTAACAACACAATTACAAGATGAATATATTTTGCATCTTTTCAAATAGCAACCAGAATAGATGAGTTGGAAAATGTATAATTTCATTGATATAATGAATTGTTTTCTTTCATTTTTCTCATGCCTCAAACAGTGTTCGTGAATTGAAATGAGTAAAAAGCACATCAATGGACATAGATCATTCATATATACAACTGAAGGGCTGTATGAAATTGCCGAGAGTTTAAGTGAGATGTTTTCCACTGAAGAAAATTCAATAAACTCTAGTTATAGAGAAATCTATGGCTTCTGGCGGACTTGCAGAAGTTTGCGGATTATTTGATGAGTAGCAGATTCTACATCTCAACTGCATGGAACTACTTACGTATAAGAGAATTTATCTCACAAAAAGATATCAAATACAAACGCAAATCGATTTTGATGAAAGAAAAGAAAAGGAAAAATCCATTGCTCTTAATTCTATTCAAGTTACAATGAAAAGCTTGTCAGTTGTAATGAATTAAATTACAGAATAAGATACATGCATTTACTAAAGGACACTCGGAGCGGATGAGGGCTAGAATCAGTACAAAAATAAAGTATGTGGCAATTCTTTCAACAGCTGGTCAGTGGAATGATTCCGAATTCACCTCACAAACCAAAGCCTATATGCTCTCTAGATCATTGATTAGACTCTTTAGATTCCTCGAATTATGAGTTTAGTATAGTGAAATATGAAAATATGCTGTGAACAATGTCGCAAAATTTTTTGGAGTTGAAATAGACGAAACATCGTTATTTCAACTTCTTCAGATCATTGTGGATTTGCAACAGTCTGATTACCCATTATTGGCCACAAAGCTTCAAATTCTCGAGAAAACCCCTCAACAATTGGTCTCTGACTTGTTACAATAACGTTTTCATAGTTGCCGAAGAAAGCTTGTGATGTCCAGTTGGCACTCCCATTGATCAAAACTTTTCCGTCTATAATGGCAAATTTGTGATGCATGATCCACGGAAATTTTTTGCTGCGCACTCTCAATCCTAGAGAAACAAGTTTCAATCAGGCACATATTCTATAGAATCAAGTGTACCAATTTCAGGCAAAACGAAGCAAAACTCAAAGATGGGGATTTCAAAGCAAGATTGAACTATCCAACTGTAATGAATTCCAAGAATCTCTTACAGCATGTACAGGTTTGTTATAATGAGATTAATTACCTTGTCTCCGCAAATTAAAGGCTTGGCTAGCACCATTTTCAGAGGATTCCTCATCAGTAATTACTCTGACAATCACATTCCTTCTATGAGCCTCAATGAGAGCTCTAGACACACTATTGAAAGTTAGGAAGTAGACACAGATATCTAGTGTTTTCTTGGCTGATGATAAATGTCCTATGATCTTGCTGAAAAAACATCAGTTCCTTGAGAAAGAATATTCAAAATGTTTTGAAGCAATCAGGCGCTAACACTCACTTGAGATTAATGAATGGACAAGTAGGAAGACCGCAAGGTGTGTTATCATTCACATGGTTCTTACATTCAGAGCATCTTTCTGAAAAAAAGAGGGTCTCTGCTACCTGTTCATCAGGATCTCCATCTGTCTGGTCTGCCTCATGCTTGTTACTTGAAGTAACATATTTGAAAAGTTCATACATTAAATCTGTTGCAGTTGATACTGCAAGTACATACATTATTCTCTTTCCAGTGGAAGTTGGCCAATACAAAATAGTCATCTGAAACAAATGCAAACTTAGATTACCCACACCACTCAGAGGATTATGCAGAAGTTGTGATGAGAAAGGAATAATCTTGATTTATAGTTCTCAAGAGAATGAATGTTTTAGTACTGTGAAACCCATCAAATTGTATACCATAGCACTCACATCTGACATTCTGTGATGAAATTAAACATTTTTTTTTTTTGGCGACTGAATTAGACAGCCCTCTCTGATGGATGGATTCAAAGAATGTAACAAGAATGTCTAACGTGAACAATGCTTCCATGAAGATACTAGGCTCTCACGTTTGTGTGGTTCTCTGAGATGAACGAACCTTGCAAAAACAGCAGGAGGACGAATTTCTACACACATATCTAATGATTTTGTGATCCCACAATGGGTGATTGGTGAATTATTCAGTGATCATCTCATACATGGAGGACCTTGTTTCAAATCTCTCAAATGGAAAGTTGCACGTGTGCGAAGTCATTCCGGAGTATAATAAAGATGAGTAGAAATTCGACAATAAAGAACTTGAAATGTCTTCCCAACAATTCTAAAACGAAGCAAACTAACGGCAAAAATACAAATGATATTCAACATCATCCAACCCGCGTTACCTTCTTGATGAATCCTTGTTTGATTACTAGAATTGAGTATCTATCTACTCAGTTTGAAGACAAGATTTCCACGAGTTTCGGAGCTGCTCCAAAAGTCGACCAAAGTCTACCAAGAGTCCAGACAGAGGTCCAGGTCCAGACTGGTTCAAACTTGCTTCGTGCATGCCGGGCTGCCATGTAAATAATAAGCGCATAGGCATACGCATATAGGTACTATATCTACATACCTATATACAGCAGCCACAAAACAGAGCCGGATAATGCAGGATAAAGTACGGAGCAAGCAGGAGCAAGCCTGCAGCCAGAATCACCTTCACCAGAGAATATAGAAGTATGACCCTTCACCACTGTTTGCCACTGTTCACCACGCGGCCCTGCATCCGCATCCGGGCAATATTGGCATATGATCTGGCCACGGTGTATACTCGGCTGCCTGAAAGTCCAGCCGACCGGCTCCCGCACGCTACCTTGCGTTGCCCTGAACTAGTCCTGACGAAGTCTCTTCTCGCCGATGTAAAGTGAAATGCGGCGTTGGACGAGGTTAGAAACAGTTAGAAACGGCGTTTTGTTGTTTGGGTTTCGGCAGGTTTGGGTTGCAGAGTAGTCTGGGAAAGAGTCTTCATTCTCAGAATTGTACATACAAAGGTAGATTCAGTGTTATTCTCATGTAAAGGAATAATCAATAAGAGTTGTATCAACCCAAAAATGGCACAATTTGAGTTACTACGGAAAGACTACAGCGTAAGTCAATTCTCACTTCATTATAGGTTACATTTCAGCTCAATTATTATTGTTGTCTATTATTGACTTGCAATTTTTCTACATCAGGTTTATGTTAAGCAATGTCTAGAAACAGCAGACATTACAACATTTCAAAAGAAATGCGTTGAGCTGTGTGCCAATGAAAAAGACAGGAAACCTGCAATTGATCAGGCCCTACGAGATACACTGATCTCTATTCTGTCTACTGATGTCAGTAATGATACGAAAACGGTCGAATCCTACATCAAGTTTTGTATTGAGTTATGTCGGAAAGACTTAGCTACTACCAGTATACCAGTGATGTTACTTGGAGATATGTTTGATGCATTAACCTTGGACCATTGTGAACAATTGTTCACTTATGTGGAGAACAATGTTGCAACCTGGAAAGAAGAACTATTTTTTGGTGCATGTAAAAATAATCTCCTTAGAATGTGTAATGATTTATTGAGGAGGCTTTCTCGATCTCAACAAACAGTTTTCTGTGGTAGAATTTTACTTTTCTTGGCCAAGTTTTTTCCATTTTCTGAAAGATCTGGGCTCAATATAGTCAGTGAGTTCAATCTAGAGAATGTCACAGAATTTGGAGCAGAGAAATCTAAAGAAGATGTGGAGGAGCAAATGGATGTGGATGGAGAGAAAACAGACAAGATTCCTATAGATTATAATTTCTATAGAAAATTCTGGGTCCTGCAAGATTATTTCAGGAATCCTAACCAGTGTTATAATAAAATGCAATGGAAAGTCTTCTCATCGGTGAGTGTACGAGAGAATCTATGTATGGAAAGTATTGACAAATTCGACTTATCAAGATAATTTTCAGCATGCTTCAAATGTCCTATCGGCTTTCTCCTCTTTCAAATTAGAGGATCAGAAAGATTGTATTATTGAACTTCCAAAAGTAGACTCTTCTATGGATGGATCGTTCATTAAAGAGTCCCACTACTTTGCAAAATATTTAACAAATGAAAAGTTGTTGGAGCTACAATTGTCTGATTCTAATTTTCGACGGTTTGTGTTGCTGCAGTTTCTCATCCTCTTTCAGTATTTGAACAGCACTGTCAAATTCAAGTCGTGAGTCACCAATTTGTTTCACTATTTCATGTCAACTCTATACTTTGGTCCTTCTGTTGGCACTAACAATTATTCATTTTTTAGAGAAACACATGAATTGAAATCTGATCAAGTAGACTGGGTATCTACTACTACAGACCAAATATATGCATTGCTCATTGAAACTCCCCCTGATGGGCAAGCTTTTGCTGATGCTGTGAAACACATTTTGAAACGCGAAGAATTTTGGAATACTTGGAAGAATGATGGTTGTCCTCCTTTCAAACGACCTGCTCCTGAGCCTTCTACAGAAGCTGATGAGGCTAGAAAACCCAAAAGACAAAAGCGACGAATTGGTGAAGTGATTCGAGACTATCAGGGAGTAGGCAAATTTTATATGGGAAAGTAAGTATTTGGGACATGTTAACTACTACTGTCACGGCGTTCAGTTGTGCATTCACTACTCATCTGTTCTAGCCCGGAATTGACGAAACTCTGGAATTTATGTCCAAATAATCTTGAGTCTTGTAAGTCCAAAGATAGAGATTTCTTGCCATCTTTGGAAACTTATTTTGAAGAAGCTATTGAACAGCTAGATCCTGCTGCTGGCATTGAGGAAGAGTATAAGTAAGTTCAAATTATAGTCAGATTGTGCTGATTGCATATGTGGGATTCAACTCTTTTTCAATCAGTTTCTTGCCTTGAAATCATGTTCTGTTGTAAGGAACTGGTTGAATAAATGATTGTATAATACGTACATCCCATAGAAGACCTCGAATTTCAATGATGATTTCCTGTGATATTTAGGAAAATCAATGATGGTAATTTTGGCTGGAGAGCTCTCAGGCTATTGGCTAAAAGAAGCCCTCACTTTTTCGTTCATGGAAATTATCCTATTAATAAACTCCAAGAATATCTCGAAATCATGATCAAGAAGGTAGCAAAAGATAGACCGGTAAGTTGTAATTTCCATCCGACCATTCACATTGGTTCCAGAATTTTGATTCCGTAATGGTCTTCCAGCAAACCCAGGCTGATTCAAAAACTGAATCGGGGGATACTCCGCCATCAGAACAATCAGATCGTGACTCTAATGAAGAAAATATAAAACCAGAATCAGAGGAAGCCAAATCCAAGAGGCTTAATAGGATAAGTCGAGAATTGGTTGAAAAACTGGCAGATGCATTGAAGGACGACTGGGAAAAATTAGCCATAAAACTTGGGTATACAGCTGAAGAGGTAAGACGTCGTGCATCTAGAGAGATACTAGAATATGCTCAATTTGACTAAAATATTATCTCTTTTTGCAGATCGTTTTCTTTGGGAAAAAACCAACGCCACTAGAACAGTGCCAAGAAATGTTGGTAATATGGACAGAAGAAGATCCTGATGCTTCATCTGAAAATTTGAAGTCTATTCTACAAGAACTCGAGTATACTGCTGCTGCAGAAATCCTAGAGACTCAACCTGTACCAAATACGACAGAATCGTCCAATGGATAGAAATAATTTTCTATGTTAGACAATACTACTGTAAAAATATGTGTCGGGAAAGTTGGTTTGTTACTTCATACTCAACTATCCCTCCAGTACATTGATTTGTAAGAAATTTGAAAATTTCATAATCTAAAGCACTTCTGAGAAATCGTCAACTCTTTCCTGAAGTGTCCAATTACTTAATTGCAGTTGGGACCCAACTGTTGAGTCCGATTCTCATTCGATTCTCTTCATAATTCCAGTTTTTGCTGCTTAATTAAAAAACAATCCATAGAACAATATCTCAAACACGCATGGTTTGACTAAGATCATCAATCTTGACATATATACTAGAAGTATTAAGGACCTATATTAAGGACTTCTGTTCTTCAATCTTAACTATTCTCTTCCATCTATGAATGTACGCGCTGACAAACAGTAACGGGTTTTTTTATTGGCAATCCGTGAAAAATGACACGATAGTTGGCAAAATACTTTTTAGGGTCAGTAACTCAAATTGAGATCAAATGACCCTTGTGAGATGACTATAATATTATGTCACGACGGTGATTGAATCGTGATTACAATAAAAAGTCCTCGCTTCAAAATCGAATTATGAATGGCTGAATCTAGTAATTGTATTTTTTTTTTAATGAAAATTTTTGTTCTCACCCCTAATTTTATCTCTACCTACGTTCAGGCCAAATTTACAACTCTTGTATACTCTTTTCATTCGGGGGTTTTGAAATACGGATAGTTTTCAAGTCGTTTTTGGCTACATAACTTTTTTCTACTGAGGACAGGCTCATATTCGCGATTTAATAGAAGGACCCCGGAATATGGAGGAACCGAAAATTGACCTCGTACTGCTCATAATTTCCTCGTACCTTTAAAACGAAATCACCGATCTCGACGATCCAAAAAGAATTTGAGGGAAGGGTCAAAAAAACCGATCGACTCATTTACTGAAAACTTCTTTTTTAAGCTCTCGGATCGTCCGAATTTGCTTCGAAGGTTTCCAGCGCCTATTTTAAAATCTTCCTCAATATATTCCTTCCACTTGTCTGATGAGTTACCGTCAAATCGGGCAATTTTGTTACACTTTTTGTAATTTTTTTTTCATCTTGCTCGTAACTACTATATACCATTGTAAATCCTAGTCCTATCTGTAGTCAATTGAAAGCTCACAGTCTCAATTTTTGATTCGAGGATGTTGAAGCCCAATTGAATATTTCTAGCCAGAGTTATGGGTGTTAGAAAAAGTGTATGAAAATTATAACGCGAGCGATCTGGTAACTTGTTACACTGATAGTAATTTCGAATCTCAAGCTGCCATAGGGCAGTTCAACTTACCCGAATCGATGTTTTCAAGTCGCCATCTGAAAGCCGGGAGGCTAATATTTTTATTGACCTATTATACAAGTTCGTTTGGCCAACTCCTGCAATCACTGTTTGAGTATAGTTATTGCCACCAGACCTCAATGCTCGCGCCGAGGCTGATTTTTGGGGATGAAAAATAGCTCAAAAATAATTTTTTCTCGTAATATTAAGTCAGCTTCCAGGCGTCCAAATGAGAACAATGCCTTCGGCATTGAGCTTTGATAGAGTGGTCCGAGGTACCCATACATTCTTACTTGCACAAAAATCTCCAAGAAAAAAATCTCCAAAAAAAATCGGATATGTAGCAAATTTTCATCCGAACGAGATGTTCTTTGGCTTATTTTGAAGCTCTCTTCATTGACTATTATTCGATAAAACCACAATATTTGATGATGATATCGACGTTGAATAATAAGCTCACGAGACTTTTTTGAATGTGTCAATGTTAATCCGTTCAATAGAAAAACAGGGGTTCTTTTCGATTTCTCGATCTTCACCTTTTCAGTGAGTGAAAGTATCCCAATGTAAGGATGGTTTCACGGGCCGATAGAATTCAGCGCCTTTCGGCGGGATTCCGTCCAAGAAGAGTTCATATTAGGTGGTAAACCTTTTCCGCTTCGAAAATCGGCCTTCCGGAAGAGTCGGTTATGAACAATCGAAAAGCTGTTGGAGATGCACCATATGAAAATATGGTTCACACTTGTATCAAACGTCGAAAATTTATTGTAGAACCATACGATCATTTGCTTCGCCAGGCTCTGGGCACTGCTCTATGCGAATCTCTTTTCTGAGGTGTAACAAAAGTCGTCGCCCCCCCCCCTCCCCTGTAACAAAATTGCACCATTTGACGGTAGTCTTGAATAAATCTTGGGTCATTTTCAGCAGTTTTTGGCCTTTAAAGGATTTCTAAAGCGACAAAAACAAAAATAATATCTAAAACGCAAATTTTTCTAGTTAATGCAGACTCGCAATATATCTCAATGTATGTACTTGCCCAATCATGCGCCAGCACGATTTCCCTTTATTGAAATCAGAAAAAACTCAAAGAACAAAATCTGTGAGTTCCGGATTTGGCTTGACGACCCTTCGAACGCGTTATATCTGTTCCATCTAATTGACTGTATCGAGGAGGAATTTAAAGGAGATTGAGACAGCCGTGATTGGGACTAGTTCAAAGACTCTACGTTTACGAAAATTTGGAAGTTATTCGTTTTGTGCAGTTATTATACACCGATGCGAGGTCCTGCTATTTTTTTCGATCCGAGCCGCAAGTAGAAGTAGAGCTTTAGTCGCATTGTACAAGAAAGATAGTATACGTACTATTTTGAATTATGTTGGGTTTCTGGCAGATGAGAGAAGCTCTGAAAGTCACAACTTGCTAAAAATGACTTATGCATATGAATCGGACTAATGGAAAAAAATATTTCAAAATATTTCAAAAGAGGTGTCAAAAAGCTATGAACTCATTTGTGAAGATCTCGGCTTTTTCAAGCCTTAAAAGCATGTCAAAGCTCTACCTCACCGACATTTACCATATGCTCATTCAAAATTAAACTACTCAACACTCCGAAAAAGCAGCTCCAGATGCACCTGCATATCGGTGAGATGCTTCATGGTGCAAAATTTCGGAGTGGTGAACTCTTCCAATGGTTTGCTTTACGGTTGTTCGGAGCCTCTACGCAAACCACATGTAAGAATCACCACGAATCACTTTGAAATTTTGCATAGTGATGCTTCTCACCAATACGGAGGTGCGTCTGTAGCTGCTTCTTTGAAAGATTTAAGAGCTTTTTTTTAAAATCAATTTATAGTCAAGATCGGCAAAGCAGAGCTTTAACATGCTGCTAAGATGACTGGAGCAACTCAAAAAGGGTCTTATAGAGAGTTATATAACAATTGAACCGATAGGGTTTTGACTCTACTTTCAAACTTTTTTTGGATCGCCGAGATCAGTGTAACTGTTCAAAAGCTATGATCAAAGTACATACCAAGGCAATTCTCCGTTCCTTGATTTTCCGGGGTTATTCGGACGAATCACAAACTTGGGCCTGTCCTACGACGTAAAAAGATTTTTCTAATCAAAAACTACGGAAACTAACATATATTCCATTTACCAAAACAGGTAGAAACGGTTCTGAAGTTATTAGGAGAGTCGAAAATTTACAGTGAACTTACTTGCTGTCGAGACCCGTTAGTGTTTTGGAAATCTCAAATTTCTCAGAAGGTTCGTATCCATCTGGTGGTATACGAGGCAATTCTCGAGATTTCTGGTAAAATCTGAATGTTTAATATCACTTTTTCAAGAATAGTTTTGTTTTCTCTTCAAATTCAAAACATGATTGGGAGTAAACCTCTGTTTTGTCGGCGGACATGTTGGTCCATTTGATCAACATGTAGTTTGTTTGAGGAAACGCCATGTTGGCTCTCCACTGCCATCTAATTTGATACGGAGGTTTACTCCCAAAAGATCTGGAAGGGAGAAAAGTCAGCAATCCAAAGATCTTGTCGAGTCAAATAATAAAACATGTTGCAAATTTTTATTAAGGTAGTTATTATAGGGAAAAACATGAAAGAGAGTCAAAAAATCAAAAACTAATTCAAACTCATTACAATGCTTTCTCTAAACAAAATTCAAGAAGAGCCGTTTTCGATTGAAGTATTCCATTGAAGAATTTACTCAACCCATACTTTTGAGAGTTTCTAAGATTCCTCTATGTACGTGCCTAGAAGGTGGAGGAAAGAAGTTTTGGAGCGAATGGAATATCACCCTAATGTTACAATATCATGACCACAATACAACTGAATGAAAATAGAAATCAGAATCTCTCCTGCAGCAGGATTGATGTGGAATACGAGCTGCGGAGAAAAAATCTATAAAGTTTGATGGGATAACAATGATTGGAATATTTATGAGAAAAATTAGTTCACTGCTTGCTTTATATTTACATATAAAGCACTCAACTTGCCATTCGGTGGTTTCGGTGGTTCGGAAGTCGGAACACACCTAAAACTGTAGGTCCCGCAAAATAACCTCAAAAAGAGGTTGAGAATGCGTTAATGAAAAAAAAAAAAAAAAAAAACTGGCCTATACATACGAATCTCAAGAACGCATACCCCTGATCTTACCGCGCATTTTCCTGTTTGTTATGCCAGAACATGTGAAAAAGAGTGGTTTGGATCGATCCAAATCGAAGTTCGTGTTTGATAGCTGAATATGAATTGGTTTTGCAGTTTTCTCAATTGCGCGGCTAAGAATTCACATTTACTCAAAGTGGTGAGAACGTTTTTCATCTTAACGTATCTTACTATCAACTCATTCTATTTCGCATTCTAAATGAGCCTTCATTTTCCTCGTTTCACTCCAAAATATGATATACAAAGTAACTTGAGACAATCAAAGCCTTACATTTGCTCAAGCCGCTCACTTCAGATGCTACTTCCAGAGCTCAAAAAATTGTTCTGAGTTAGAAAATATAAAAAACTATTTGAAAAACTATGAGAAATGACAACATTTCTCACTTGAAACATTTTTGATTTTCATTTCTTTCCTCAAAAACAAAACATTCTTGTAGGAACAAGTTTCTCTCACGGTCTAGAAAATTTTCAGAATTTTTTCAGATCTTTATGCCTCGTGCAACCAAAGTTATCACGAAATATTGGAAAACCCGCCTCTCCAATGTAGTGGACATTATCAGTCAGGGGGTTAAGGTGGTTTACGAGGTAAAAGAGAGACAGACGCCGAAGAACATCTTAGAAATAGAATATCGCATCAATGGAACCACCCATTCTGATGATATTTTACAGGAATACTCTCAAGACCATGATGTTCAGGAACATTTCATCTCTCAGATTCTGGGTCCGTTTATTCATTTATACGATTATTGCAAAATGAGATATCTCCAAAACAACGTTCATTATCTTTGCATAATT
Organism: Eretmocerus eremicus; assembly: GCA_030522705.1. NCBI lineage: Eukaryota > Metazoa > Arthropoda > Insecta > Hymenoptera > Aphelinidae > Eretmocerus > Eretmocerus eremicus. The sequence continues at coordinate 18,484 of JAPYYZ010000937.1, forward strand.
TCCCAGGAATTCTTCGCTAATAATGACCTATTAAACATAGTCAAACAGAAGGCCTGAATTATAGTCCCTTTGCCATATAGTTGCACAGCAAAGGGAATTTTGTAAGAAATTCATACAAAATTACAACATCTTAATCTGAGGTAATTGATATTCCAAGTCACAGATTTTTGCAGATGTCTATCCCTTTCTTTGAAAGACTTCTCTTTAAATACATTATTTCTTGATCCTCATAATCCAACATGAACTCGAAATGCCATTTCTCAATCTATAAACTCCAAGATTTGATCACAGCTACTTTTTCTACCACGGATAAAATACTCAAAACCTGATCTCAATTTTTAGAGCTCATAATAATCGCGGTATTGGGTGAAATTTCATCAAAATAATCATGAGGATAGAGTAGATGGGTGAGAGGCAGTCACTTTGTTCGTCCATCCCAATTACAAACTTTCATTAAAGTCTACCATACATGGAAATCCCTCTCGCCTCTAGACAAGCACATCGAGTTATCAATATTTCTGTTTTCAAGCTGACAGTTTGCTTCACGACTATGACGATATATTTGCATGTTAATGCGAGGTAAACAGTGCAGGTTTTGATTTGATTCACATTCCACAACAGCTCTGACCTAATTCCAGCCATCAACTCCGATGTACATCTCAAAGTATATGTGTCCCAAGTAAACAACCAATCATTCAGTAAACATGAATTTCGAAACTGTTTGGTATGCGCATATTTTGGAGCGCTTTATGCTATTTCATTCGACATTTCATCAAGCACGGAAGAAATTCCGGTTAATCATCGTCCATGCGTTTTCCGTCAAAAGTTCAAAATTAACGCAAATACTCGTTCGCCGATAACCATCGGAAATTTCTCGCTAATTATTATCAGAGGGAGGTTGATGATTATTGTAATAGAATCCTTCTTCCGAAAGTTATGCCTCATTTAATAACATGAATTTTATCTCTGAATAACTCAATCTGAATTAAGCATTATTAATTTTTTTGATCTCGATTCAATGGGAATTCATAAATTATTATTAAGCCCAAAATATTCATATCTGTCAGAATTGACCATTAAATTTACTTATCCTTGGCCTCAATAGTGGTAAATATCCTCTATCTTCTACGACCGATCCTCTAAGTAAATATTCAAGTACTGGCAGAGGCTTTTACCCTGAAAAATCTGTAGAAATATTTTTTCTACCAAAGATGTAGAACCTATGAGAGGAATGAGCATCATATTTCATGGAAGATATTGTTGTCCATGAGTTGAATAGCACGTCGTTGTGAAATTGATCACGTTGAATCATTTTTGTAGGACATCACGATCATTTTCATCTACATTCTACCTTCCCTCAGGAATGGCGTATACTTATATGGGCATTTTCGCGGGAACTTGGAGGTTTAGTCAGTTCCGTGGACTCGTATTTTTCTCTCTCATGACCGTGAAAATTGGCGCAGCAACTTTTCCGCGTAGATTTCATCAGATGCAATGATACTCTTCTGAAAAAAATTGCTCAACAATAAGGACGACATTAGAGCGTGGTGTTTTGGGATCCGATGGTAAAGTTGTTAGCAGTTCATTTGAAAAGGCAGATCAAGATCGATTTTTGTAATGAGCTATGCAAAATATCATTTCAATACAAGGGCGTGAATACCTATTACCGCATTTTGAGTAATATTTTTGGCCCGAGCGGAAAACGAGGGACTAAATTATCACCAGAGAGCGGGAAACACTACGCTTGATTGTTGAAAAATAAATGACGATCTTCTGTGAGCGAATAAGATTCAATGGCAGCATCGCGGGTATCACTCATTTGCGTACAGACGATTGCAAAGTGATCTTGTTAGTCAAGAATGAAATAAGAGACTCAGAAATCAGCGAGTTCACCAAAAATTTTCAAGTGGAAGTACCATATGATGAAAATAGTCGACTCTCGAGGCCTTGTGAATTTTTTAGAGGGACTCAAACCAATATTTAATCCATCATTGTTTAGTTGTGCAGGAATTTAATCCTCGCCTCTCGATTCCTTCAAGGCAAGACGGCACATCATCCAAAAGTGACACACTTACCACTTTTGACAGCATGTGGTTACATGCTGCCTCATCTGAAGGTTTGATTCGATGGTCAGGTCGCGGTCGCTGAGTCTGACAATGCTGAACGCGCGAGCTGACGGAAGCGCAAAAGGTGCCCTCGAGGCTGCCACACTTCGCCTCGGCGGTAGCACGAGTAGTTGGCTCCCCCGCTGCTGTGCAGGTTGCCCGTGTACGGGTCGTTCAACACCGCCAGCCTCAGCTGCGCATCATGGCGCGATTCCCCGCGGCTGGTGACGCGAGATACTAAATGACCAGTGGGGACCGTAAATCTCCTCACAACAGGAATAATCGACACATGTACGCTGATCCGCGCGAATTCCTGGAGCGTGGATTCAAATTGCCAGCCGACTTTTTTATTCTTAGGAATTCATCCCGGACACACGAAAAGGGTTATGGAACCACAGTTGACCAACACTTTTCCCACCGATTGACCGACGTTCGGATGAATGATGAGAAGCTGACATTCCGGACCAACTCAATCGCGGGACTATCGTCGAACTACACTTTTCCCACCATATCCAGTCAACATAATTCTCATCAAGATCAATCATGAAAAAATTTTTATGCCCAAGTTCCCCCCGATCGGAGAGAAAATTGTTGATCCAACAAGTTCACGTTTAGGAATCTACATCTCAACTTTCGTATGTAAATGATGGCGAAATGTGTAATATTCAAACATTACCTTTGGTCCCACAAATCCTGGCTTTTCATCGTCTCTTCTGAAGTTTGGAACTTTTCAGAGAATCGGGCGTTCATCGGTGACGGTCGTCATTACTCTCACGTTGCGTATGCTACATTTACTCCAGTGGGAGTGAAGTACGCATCATCCAAAATCAACAAGAGGCTTACTTCACTCCCGCTGGGGTCGAAGATTCCTCATGCAACTCATCCCATTGGTCCGACTTCTTATTCATACAAATACAATATCATCGTCAAAGGCAGAATTTCATCCAGTAATCGGGCTACTGCAATCTGGGACAGTTTCAATCTGGGACAGTTTTCAAGAGCAGTCAAGTGCCATCGTGAGTTGTCAACTTTCCGAGGATTCCGATATGACATCTCGCTAACCCGAGTTACCAGGTATCAAAGCAATGCTGGATAAAACACGAGAAAGCTTGCTACGCTGGTGGAAAGAGATATTACAAGATATTCGGAATGTAATCAGAACTTTGAAGATTCAGAGAGTCTCTCTTTCCGAGGCGGCGATATTTTTCCTCGCTGCCTATAATTTATTCAGCAACTTGTTCAGCACTGG
>JAPYYZ010000938.1:0-32780 GCA_030522705.1 Eretmocerus eremicus
GAAAATCAAATGCTTTGGTCCAAAGATATGAAATTTTCAAAAGAGAAAGTGGATTCTGTCTCTCTCGCACAGATATCTCTTTCTCTCTCTGACCGAGTGGAGAGAACCACCTTAAACGCCCTTGGGTGTATCTCAAAAGTCTTGAAATGAACTTGGAAATGAGGTAACATCCGTGAGAAATATTGAAGTCCGCCAAAGTTAGAGCTGTCGCAAGCCTACGTGGGCTTTAAAGATTACACCTACCTTACATGAGAAACGGAATAAATTCTCAAGAGATGATTGCTTGTCACGTTTCATGCAATCGACAGAGTTACTGGAACCTGAACTGGGCTTATCGTAAGTTGGTAACCACAGAAGCTACCAGAATTTCTACAGCCAGGAGTAGAGTAATCCCATGTCAGATCAGCAAGTTTTCCTCCGACTACTCTTTTTACCTCTGTTACGAACGCTTGTTTCAAACTGACAAGGGGAGGGCCAGGGGTCCGGGTCATCAATCCCCACCAAAATTTTTTTACAGACTTGCACCGCTGAGAATGTGAAGAATCCAAAGTATCTCCGTGTAACCGGCTTCCTGTTCGGAGATACAGACATAGACCTTAGCATTGACCGTATAGGCCTGTATCAGAAAGCCATATATATAGATATACTAGCAATACTAATGTTCATTGCTGTATCTCCGAACAGGAAGCCCATTTGACGGGAATGCCTGGGATTCTTAATATTCTCAGTAGTACGAGCCCGTAAAAACATTTTGATGAGAAATGGTGTTCCAAAGACCTGATCCTCCTTTTGTGAATTCCAGCCCTTACTAATGATCTTTGAATGTATATGGGGATAATAATATAAACTTCTTCCCTTATTAATCAGCGAAGATGGAGCAGTGGACTCGAAGATTGTGAAGATGAACTTGAGACTGGGCAGATGATTCGACAATGAGCAAAGGGCTCGAAGAGAGCATTTTGGCTCATTGATGTAGGTTCCTGAGCGAGGAGCAAAGAGCTCAAGAAAGGGCTCTTTTCATTATAGCTTTGAATTGGTGGCGAGAGCGTATGGGCTCGAAGAGAGCATTTTGGCTCATTGGTGTAGGTTCCTCAGCCAGAAGCATAGGGCTCCTCGTGCCCAGCGCAAGAGCATAAGGCTCATTCCGTTCGACTATAAGACCACGCATGAGGTTCCATTCGTTTTCAGGATTGACTAGATCGCGGGAGCACAAGGTTCCTTTTTCAATAGGCGTTTCTCCTTACAGGTCCCGAATGCCGAGCGTCGCTATGGAAAAATCAACAATGACCAAGAAAGACGAGAAAATTACTAGTCTCTGACCGTCCGTTGTAATGCATACGGGTGAAAATTCGTAACCTCCGACTGTCTGAGCGTCGGATTGTTTCGAAGTGAATAAATCGAAGTGAATTTCTTTCGAATTGCCCCCATATTGAAAACCTATAAACGGAGAGCTCTTAAAGTCGTGGCATGTTTTATACCTCCAAAAGGCCAATACATAACACCCAAGTCAAGGACTATTCAACCCCTATCCCAATCAGAACAGAATGTACAACTTATGAGGGACTCTCACAAATGCGATGAAGTGAACATGATGCGGCTGTCACGATTAAATATCGACTGTGTTAAGCTCGTTGAATTTGGACAGCTATTGACCAGCTGATTGACTCTCGCGAGGTGTTCGAATGTATAGGAGAGACCGGGATAGAGTGAGCCACTGCGGGTTGGATGGCCACTGCGATTATTCTAACCTCAAGAGGTTAAAAAAATCTGGAAAAATTCCTGTAGGTAGCTTCCGACTCCATCTTTTTGACAAACACGAGGAAACGCCTGAATTCGATCACATTTTCAAGAAAGTCATCGTCAAATTTCGTCCTCGAATTTACCCAAAAAACGTCCATTTTCAGTTGACGAGAAAACTAATTAAGAAGTTGTTCTCGGCCTTGAGACCAATTTCATCCAAAAGTTCAAGTCTCCCAGTTCAAATTCGTATATTTTAAAATTCGCGCGCGACTGCGCACCAGCTTGTATTACCTGTGTTTCTGTGGGTTTTTTTTGTTTTTTTTTGTAAGAAGTAATCCATTCGGCTGGGTGCCATGCGAGTGTGAGGCAGTTGACTATCTGTTAGAGAAGTCGGGAAAGATCTAAGATTGGTCAAACATATTGCCAAGAGATTCAATTTTGGATGACCGTCTTCGCAGCCAAAAGCCATTGAAAATGAGTGTCGAATACTTGAGCAAAAACCAATGAAGGTAATAATGAGCTTAGCAATATCACTCAAACAGAGTGAGTCTTTTTTTCAGAGTTCTGAACAAATTTCAAAGCAAACTCTATCCTCAATTAAGTTTCGCCAGTTTCTCATGGCCATTTGCACCCCACTTTGGTAGCCATCCAGTATCTTACCCTATGAGGGGTACGATGGCTACCAACTGATACTGGGCGGTGTCTTATATGTTCAGGCTAGGTTTCATAACTTCGCCGACCTGTAATTCATCCCTTCGGTCATACATCCAGAACAGCCTTTTTTTGAACTGTCACGACGAACCCTCAAAACTTGAGACAGGTTTTCCTCAAAATGCCGAAAATTGACTTGCACCATTTGTACGTAGAACGGCTCACATATGATCGTACTAAAAACTTTCCAGGGTGTTTGCACATGATCATATAGGTATTTCTTTTTTACACGGGTATGCTCTGCAGGCGACCAGTCAGTGTAGGAAGATAGGATCGACGTTTTTTTTCATTGCGGTAACAGCAAGTCTGCTACGGTTCACTGGGCTTGCAAATTTGAGCTATCTTTTATTTTTTGATGCATCACAAAAACTTGTGGCGCGACTTTGCTTGCAAGTAAATAGTCGTAAGGGAATGTCATGAACATACAGCGTCTCGCCGCGGTCTGCTAGGTGATGAAGTGGATTTTATAAGGAAATGGGACAGAATAAAGCAAAATAAGGAGGAGATTGCCGAAATTTCTCAGCTAGATTGAGGTCTGTGCATGCAATACTTGGGCAAATTATGTGCACAAAATACTGCATGCACACACTTTAAAGTAGCTTAGAAAGCCAGTAATCGAGGGATTAGATTCGTTTTCTCTTCGTTTAGCTCTATTTTGGCCAATTCCCTGAGAAATCTCTATGACTACCTGCGATCATCGACGACCGTAGCAGACCACGTAGCAGGTGCCGCACCATCGCGACGTGCCCCTTCTTCTTCGCTCCGTGCAAGTAGTCATGCAATATTAGGATTTTAGACAACTTGGTACATGAGGAAGAAGAGAACTCTCAATTTCGTTGTACAACATATCTTGCCAACAGTTCGCAAAAAAATATCTACTTTGAAATATGCATAGCATACTCGTCAAAGGAACCGATCAGAGGAAGTACTTTTCCAATATTTGTTTGATTATGAGTCATGGTGAAGATTTATAACGATAAGACAATCGACCGATATAATTCGTTTGAACATTGCTCACATTTGTTTATCATGAGATAATAACGTGAGTCTCAAGTATAAAAATGCACTCTGGCCAACCATTACGAATATTGGCTGTGTTGAAAAAGACATTTGATTGGTATCAGGGTACTTCGTGTTAAGAAAATACACTTTTATGTAGAATATCGACTCATAACATTCAAGAATGAATTCCAGACATCATTACAGTACGGCTTCATTCTTAAATAGCAATTATTATTGAGTCATTCTTAGGGTTGGATGATTCAAATTAAGCCATCACAAATACCAGAAGTATTAAAACATGAAGCCATGACTGAGATCGCGGATTTCTCAAAAGATATTCTATCTTCGCCTAAGCTCGTTTGAGATATTTGAGATCGGCCTAGGTCTTATCTCTTGAAATATCAAGATATTCACTCCTCCAACCCGATATATCGTTTTCTATTTTCTAGAGGAACTTTTGTTTTCGGAGTTAATCCGTTTTACCGATGACGAGATCTGAAGCGATATTTTCCTGCCAAGGCGGAATTGTCTGGCGTTGTCAAATGTACATGATGGGGTTGCTTACAATAATCACATCTATAATTATTATGAATAGAGACCCGGATTTTTTTTTGCTCGTTATTGTGGTCTCAAACAATTGACAGTATTTCGGCACAATCAAATCCGAGAGATATAAAGGGCTGTATAATGGTAGCTCCGTAGTGAGTTTCATGATCATAACGTTGTGAGTTATGATCACCCTCTATTAAAATTTCAAATTCTTTTCAAAATTCCCCACATAATCTGAAAATGAGGTGTCTGAAAACCAGAAACAAGCTTCTTTTGTCGAATTGATTGATGTACACAGATATCAAACGTTCAGGTTATCTATTTACTGTGCCCAGATTACTTAACTCATTACCCGCTGAGGTAAGAGATAACGTGATGAGTAAACTCAAGTGTGTGTGTGACTTTGAGTAAGGAAATTCTCCAGTCCAGCGGTACCTTAACTTTGTGTAAGAAAATCTTTGAAGTAGAAATTTAAAAAAGAGAAACACATAATGAAACTGATTTCATTTGACGCATGAATTCGCAAAGGCAAAGCTGATGAGATTTTGTATTCCTAAGTCGAATTCTCTCTCCATATTATACAGGACGAAAATCGAGCATCCAATCTGACATTTCCGTTCAATTGATCGTTGCCTCACTTTTATCTATTTTCAACCAATAATAATCATTCAGAATCTCTCTTGTCGTTGCGACACTCATGGCCAATCCAAGCCTCCAAGCAAGTCACTAATGCATTGGAATTATTCAGCCAACCCAAGCTTCGCTCCATCCCTTCGAGATTTCATGAAAATTGCTACACGTTCGGTATAAACTGAATTAACTGCAGCCCAACCATCTTATTGGACATTACTCGGCGAATTTTGCACAGGGGTTACCGGGCTTTCCGCATTCTCTTAACTACCAATCCACCAAGGAATGGATTTTAGAGTTAAGATCAAGGCCCTTGACGTCAAATATTTGCGAGAGATCACGTTCTTATTGATTCACAGTAATTATAATTCGGTTGCCGATAATTTGAACTGAGAATGCTTCAGTCGTCACTGCGCTTTTTTCAATAAAAGTTCGAATAATGCTTGTGATGAACATCGCAAATTCCTATTATGACATTTCAATCAACCACTATTCTCTATGCTCGCTACACAAGGATACATTCTCCTCAATATTATATCTATAATGACAGGAAATATCCATTTCCAATTGGAAGTTACTGACAAGTAGAGGGTCAACCTTGCGGATCACGGATTTGGCCAGAACTTTGGGAATCACCTTGTTTCGATGAGAAATGAGGACATCTCGGAGGGTTTAGTCTTATTGGTCCTCTATTCCGGGATACAGCTGTGGACATTAGCATTGCTAGCAGGGTGATGGCACTATTACCCGCCCCCTCAAGGAAAAATTCTCGTTCATAACTTGCTCAGTGCTTGAGGTATCAACCTATGACCTTGAAAGTTCAACGTATACTCACTCTAGGTGCTTAGGAAAGCGGCAGAAAAATTTTCGAGGCTTAAAATTGAAGCATCAATTTTTGACAAGTAATTGACAAAATAGATGTAAAATCGCTAGTTCTCGTCGGGGCTGAGCGCTAGTTACCGCCCACCTGCTCAAAACGCCGACAAGTGAATGAGATATGAAAGTAGCAGTCATTCTCGCGCTGTTACGTCATTGAATTGACAATAGAGGTGACTTGATGCTGATTTGCGGAGATTATGTTGATTTTAATGGATAATTTCGATAGTTAAGAAGTCTCTCATACGATTTTTCTTGCATCAGTCGCGCTACCAATGCCGTATTTCGGCTCTTTTTCTGAATCTTATCCACATGATGCGCTCATAGTAAGCTGATTTCGGTTTTATTTAGGTGAGGGTGTGTAAATGAGGCGATTTCGGGATTGAAATCTGTGCATGCGGATCAGATTAGGGGCTCGTGTGCGTTGAAAATAATTGTAAGCAACGTTGGCATTCGAGAGTGGAAACTGGGATCGTAGAAATCCTTCTCGGTTGCTAATTTTACAGCGCTTTTGTTGCTCAAAAACAGAATCGACGGCGTTTCTATGCTGGTTTTTTTATCGCCCCCGTCAATTCGGAGCAGAATAACTCAACTTAGCTGCACGCGAGGGCTTTCCACTCTCAAACGCCAATTTGTAACGCCACCAATTTGTAAGTGTAAAGTTGTTGTGTGGAATATACGTGTATATCTCCCTGTGGGAAAATTTATGATAGTCGGAGACCACCTCGCACATGGAATGATTTTATTGGCCACGCGATTGCCTTCTACCCATCAAATCCATCGATAAAGCTGGTGAATTCATATTCCTGAATACTAGCCATTTCTTGGGGAAGCCTGTGGTAGTTATTCGTTCTGTATCGAGTACACTGTAGAGAAGTGGAGGCGAAATTAGGCTTAATCGAATTCAAAATGCCCCGGCAACAGGCCAACGCTCAACAGGGATCGGGATTTTCACATGGCATTGGATTAATGAGAGTTTGGATCAGCTACTCGGTGTGAAATGTAAAAAAAATTGAGTGGGTGACAACTGGAGCTACATGCGAGAGGAGCCGGGCGCCTGTGGCCGTCAGGGCGGACGGCTACTGGTCTCAGCTGCTCATCGAGCACTAGTTACCGCCCACCCCATCATTCATTGTTAAATTGATACATGGGGTATTGTTGCAGTTGGTAAGTGTTTTTCAGATTGATACCCATCTTATTCAAAAAGTTTTGAGATGCAATATCCTCTCAAATTTTTTAAAGAGCAATTTCAGATGAAGACTTCTCTAAATTTTTTACGAAGGAAAACAGCAAATCCGAGCGATTTGATACACACGTTTCAAATATTAATTATTTCCAGCTCCCTAACTCTTTTTTCATGCAACCTTTTGCTCCTGGTTAACTGAGGGGAGATCAAAGAATGATTTCCTTCAAGAAGCTTAGTTGTCACAATAAGAACGTCGAAGGGGGTGGCTACATAAGCCACCACCCTGTATACGTATGGGTCTGACCAGTATATTTCGACAAAATCGTGCGCGACCGCTCCGCGGACTTTCTCGCCAATTTTTCATATGAAAGTAAGTAGCAAAAATAGTGCTTTCCCCAAGTTCAGGCCAAAAAGAATTTTGCGTCCCCGCGGGAATGTTTTGAAGTTACAAAAAGGCTTTTCGGAAATTTGTCAAATCGGCGGGAAACAGCCTAGAGAGGTTTGCGAATCCGCATTTCTTCCGTCATCACGTTACCTATGGAGAAGAAATTTGTTCCCAGCTCAAAAGTTGAATCCACTTATCTGTCGACTAGAATTGGGAAACGAGAATTTTACGATTTTTGTATTTTTTAAAATGGTTGCCATTTTAAGCCACCTCAATATCTTTCAATCTACCTTGGCTTACTTTTTTTTTTTAAGAATACCTTCATTTTTCTTCTTCGAACATTCGAATTAGTTGAATAGTGTCTGCGTTATGATCAATTGAAATTTGGCATTTTTTGAAAAATGCCTGATTCAATTGAACAGCTCGCCAAATGGAGTCACCTCATCATATCCACCTTGAACTTACCACAATTAATCTCCCAAGTATCTCAAATTGGTAGAAAAAATTTCGAGCCGTGACTCGAACTTCCGTCAGAGCTAGGAGTTTCAGAAGTATCCGAATTTTCGTGTTTTCCGGGCATCTTTAAGAAAAAATTTGGATTCAATAGTCAGACTTTCCTGCACATGCGCACATATCTGCGCCTTTCAAAGTATTCTTCCTGGCCAGCGCGAGTACCTTCAAAATGCGCCCACCTAGATATCGATTGATCAAATAGACCTGGAAATATAGCCATTCTACAATAAAATGAAGTCCAAGGTACCGAATCCGTGAGCCCAGGATTGCCACGAAGACCCTTCCGAGATTCAAACGTGTCTATCTCCGGTTCGGATCCACCAATCAACTTCTGGAAGGTCGATTTTTGGAGGGCTTCAAATGAGCTATCAATTACAATCATTTTGACTATCGAAGATTTATGCGCATGCGCAGAAACCTCACGGTCCAAGAGGTATCCTTCAAGAATTCTGTGTTTTTCCTTTCGAAGAATGTTCGTCAATTATCGCAGATGGCGTGCGAAAAATATTGAAACCTGCTCCAAATATCGTTTAAAATTAGTTTGGAAAATATGCTCGCCATGTTTACGAAACTCAGTATTTGGATCTAGCAAGGAATTCAATTTTATTCCAAAGTGCAACGTCCGGAAATCTCAGGTATTTTTGAAATTTTAAAATAAGAGTTTTCAGCCTCCGTTTTGAAGTGGATGTCAGATCGGTCTTGTGAGTAGGAGCTAACATGAAAATTTTATTCATCGAAATAACTCACTAATCATCCGCATGTCTCAATCATCTGTGAACTAACCAAGATTTCAACGTAGCTGCACTCGTATTTCAAAAAATGCGCGCCATTCCGTATATGTGGAATAACCCATATATTTACTCTCTCCGTTCCAGTTCCGCATAGATGAAGTAATACAATCGCAAACATATCGCACATCCCTTTTCGCAGAGTAATTGAGACGCGAAATTAGCTTACGCGAGCATGAGATCGCGTGTATGCGCACCCGCTTAGGCCGAGCCGCCGAATTTTGAGCACTCGGTGGGGCAAGGAAGCAAGACTCAAGGCATATGAGGTGGAGCAAGGAGCGATTCGGACTACTTGATTTTCAGGATCCCAAGCCGGGGAACTTCCAAAACAGCCAGCTCGCTCTCACGGACGCTCCAAGCCATCCTTATATTGGGTATCACTGGGTCTCCTCTTGACCACGGTATGTAAGTGCGCGATTTTCCTTACATGGCATAATTACCTTTCGGAGCAATCCTCCTCGAGGATGATACGGGATGTAGCTCGGTTGTTCGCGGCTTAGATTTATCCGCTTTTCCCAGGGTAGGTGGATCGACCACTCGCGTCAACCGCGGTCGCGAATAGGACGAGTGCGACCCACGCCCAAGTTCTCCAATCGCCAGGGGACTTTGAAACCCCGAACTGGGCGAGTGATCGGAGACGCCTTCCCAGGGTATCGCACTCCGAACGTATTAGGGCAATTAAAATCACGCGATCGCGATATGCGGAATTTCAAATGTAAAATCATGCTCGGTTAGTTAGACGAGGAGATCATCCGCGTTTCGAGTTAATCTATGCACCTGCGATTCGGGCACGCGAGTTAGGGATCAACGTTATAACGACCAAATACTAGAGTCGCGCCGAAATTATGTTTGTTCACAAATAGATGAGGAGTCGATCAATTATAAGGAATTGCAAGAAATTACATGATTAAGTGGATAAATTCTATGAACAAGCCTTGGCGTAGTTTTGAGTTATGTCGAGACATCCAGTTATGATGAATTTTAAATGAGTCGATTATAATTTTCAATTGAATAAATGACTATGTTATTTTACCTCATTTATCCTCTTTGACTTACAGAAAACCCGATAAATCAATTCCCAGAAATTTATGTGATTCATTCTCAGGATTTATGAGTAAAATCACTTAGACAATTGATGTCTATTCAGCCACGTCAATCATCTTTCATTCGAGCCCAATTACGCTCCAAAATTCCATTTCTATCGAAAAATATACCGTTTTCCTGCATGCTAATTTTCACACGCGAGTTATGCGCGAACTCGCCTATAATCGCTCGCATATTGTATTTCATCCAAGGCGCGGTCTCGTATCGCAATTGAGGCGAGTACTCGAAGTTAATAGCTACAATTTGTGGCCACGTACATGTAAAAATTCCATCTAGATCGCGAGATCTAAGCGATCGAGCTTATTCGAGCGACGGAAAGCGATTTAGCGTAGAATCTCGCGATCATGCTTAAATTTCACGATTCGCATGAGAGCGTCTTTTCATAACATAACGGTGGCTGTAGCATTCTCCTCAAGCATTCGATTAAAGTGCTCCAGTTATTGCAGCAGATATCCCCGATCGATCGATCGAGCGTACGAGGTGGCTGATCGATCTAAAAAGCGTGGCAAGGTAAAATTCGCCGAGGATCTACTCCGGACCGGAGTCTCTTCAGTGCCAGTATTTGCACATTGGATGCAAATCGTTTGCTCGTTATTATTAACAATTTTCCATACCTCGCCAAAGGCTGGGGTACCAATCAAACCTGTGGTAAATTTCGCAAATAGTTCTTTTGCCTCAATTGGTTCTCCAAGTTTATCTGTGAAATTGAACATTCGAGTTAGCTGTGAGTGAGGTAATCCTCCCATGAGAACTTCAGCCGAGGGCATTTGTTTCATACATAATCGCCTAATTTTGATCGACGAGTCATTCATTGAGATCGTCCGTCTTTTGCGATCTGATTTACTCGTAAATGTTGAGCGCGTCTTCATAAGACTAAAGAGCGAAGGAATGTATACGCTTACTCGATTCGACGATTGAATGTTCAGAGTTCATTCAACTGATCCGAAAATTCTTTTTATAGTAGAATTCAGTTAGTGCTATATAATCAATATTTTGTTTCTCAAGGTAGTCTTCGAATACACGACAGATTCCCAGCATGGGCTCAAACATTTTCTTCAGTCTTCCCTCCTGTGCTTCCAAGGCGAGTTATTCGTAAGGGAAACACTTTTATTTCCAAGTTTGTCGTTATCATTTTCCGCAGTGATTTCATTGCTAAAATTGTGAAGATCTTTGATAGAGACTCCCTTCATAAGTCTTGAATCACGAAGCAAGAGGTATGGTTAATCAAACACGTAGAATCCGGCCATTTTCCCGATCTCACTCTTGATACACAACTCTCTGATGAGCTGGTCGGGAGTCTGTTCAGCCATCATACACGGAACCTCACTCCCAGAAAATATGTCTGGAGCATTTCTTTCACTCCGAGTTTCTTCCAGTAGCTATAATTCCGAGTCAAATAGAAGTAAACTGCTGTCAGACCCAGAGAAGTTGCAATCAAAACCTCCAAGGTTCAGTCTGTCGTGATCAAAGCCATGTTTGATCATCTAAATTTTCAAGTTGCGGGAGCTGTACTATTCCACCATGCTGTACTATATTATGATACTAGTTATCAATCTACCTTACAAATTCATTGTCAATAACCTACTGAATCCTTATCCATGCTTGACAATGCTCTCGGCATCGCCAACTGGGAGTTTGTACAAGACACTTATGAAAATTGATTAAAAAATAGACCCCCCCCCCTCCCGGACATTGATTCCACAAGGAAACTATGCACTTTACTGACTAGTTCTGGAGATATTTGCGATAAGATGAACTTTAATTCAAATTATTATTATTAGGTGACTCTGGAGCTACGCGACGCAGTTAATCTGACAAGGTAGCCCACATTGTTACCATCATCAGATTAAGATCCAATCACTACTCCCTTGCTGCAAGCCTCTTCAGAAAAACAAGATTCCCTCTCCTTGCTGCCTTCCAAATTCTCTGATGAAAGACCCACTCGATACTAAACTGCCTCTGGAATGCCAAAAATTCCTGGACCCTTTGACTTGGATGTAATTTCAAAACATCCAAATTGCCAGGATGCAAATTCATAGTGAACTTCCAAATATTGTTCACTTGAAATGTAGATTCTATTTATTTCTTCTGTTGTACTCTGGTTAAAGAGGAACAGTCTTCTATGTTTCACCATTGGAAACTGCTGTATATTCCACGTTCCATTCCGAATGATCTTCGCAATTGGAAATTGACGAGAAAAATACTCATGCAGAAGGAGTCTTTGATCACGAGTCTCTGCTGATGAGGCTCAACTCGGATGGTGAAGTTTCTGGCAGATGAGATTATGAAAAAACCTAATGTTAACATTCATGTGGGCATGTGGAAGTGCACAGGAGCTGTGCACTTCATTATTTTGTTTTCTGCACATTGATACTTGATATGTAGTCTATCAGAGAGCTATAAAGAAGAGTCGAAACTGATCGAGTCGATGCCGGAAAATTCCATGAGCGCTAACAAGCAGCGATTTCACCTTTGCAAATCCAAAGCACTTACAAGGATAACATACTTACACGTTTTGCTGGGAGGCTGAGAGTTTTCGACATCTGGGTTCATTGAAAAAGCAGGTGATCACGATGATGGCATTTAATTCTTATTTCAATTCTTACGAAGAGTCAAAAAAAGTTTTTAATCAGATTCCTTCGAAAAAAATCTTGCATCAAGATATATTATTCCACCGCATGCATAAAGTTTTTCGGAGCGATCCTGCTCATTGATCAGAATAATAAGTATATTACAATTTTAAAACATGATATTCATTTAACTTGGATGTCACGTTCAGAAATTTTCCTGAAATTCAGAAAGATTCCACCGGGAGCTGTCATCAAAACATTGAGATTGTCGAATTTCATTGGGCTAATGGTTTCCTTGCAGTGAGTCACCTCGTACTGCGAGATGACTTTTATTAAGGCAAGCTTCGTTTGAATCATGCCTAAGCGACCTCCTGTGGAACAAAATAATTCTGCGTTAGCATTGAAATATGAAAATGTCACAACGAGATCTAAAAGAGTAGTTTTTACCGATGCAATTCCTAGGTCCTTCGCCAAATGGAAAATACGAGCAAGGTACTATGCTACTCTTGTTTTCCTCTGAAAAACGCTCGGGATCGAAAGTTTCTGGGTCGTGAAAGAAGTTTGGATCCATTTGTAAAGCTCGCATTGGTAAGATTATTGGCGTTCCTTTCTTTACAGTAACACCCGTACCAGAAAATGTATAATCTTTGTCTGGTGTTCGATCAATCCATGGAAGGACCGGGTACATTCTCAAAGCCTCATGGATAACCATATCAAAGTAAGGTAGATTTGTCACCTGAAAAGTCAAAGTTGAAAGAAATGAATTTGATAAGATGGGGCGAATCTCTGATTAAGAGTTTTCCAGACTAGATTACGAAGATTTTTTGAAGTCTCAATGCGGAGATTCCACATTCCATTTAATGAAGTTGATTTGGGTAGAAGCCATCTATCTGCTGTCATGATGAATGTTTCATTTCGTCATCAAGTAATCAAAATATTTTTAATATCCGCTGAATAAGAGCCGTAACGAACATAGTCCTGATACAGAACTATTTTCATATCGAAGTATATAACGTAAACTGGGTCGAGTTGAGCCAACCCGGAGTGACTTTGACCACTTTTCACTTTTGCTCTAACTTTTGACTCGTTTATCTTAGAACATCTTATGCACGGGCTCTTTTCCAAGATACGACATAGAGCTTTTGAATAAGTCTTTGTGAGATGCTTTAGGACAAACAAGCCAAAAGTAAGAGCGAGAACAAAACGTGGCCACCGTCACCCCAGTTTACGATACTCTAATTGATAGTTGGACTTCTCTCTATTCAGGTTCCTTGATATCTTTTCATCTCCCATCAGTTTCTTAACTGTTTAAAATCGAATTAGCAATAGAGGACTTCCATCCATAAAAAATGACGCCCTTGGTGCATGGAAATTCGATTCATTCACAAGTTCAACCTCTCATTCTGGATAATAATGACAAGATAAGGAATATCGATGTACGGAGGGCTAGAGCAAGATGTTGCCTTAGTTATTATCCAGCTTACAGGCTGGCTATGTCACAGATCGCATTGAATTTCTCTAAAGCAATCTGCGCACCTTCGAGCTCCGTGTCTATACGGAGATGCATCAAAGGATATTGATGGAAAATTGAGATTAGGATCTTGGGAAAAAATGGTTCTACAAACAAGGGTATCGTTTCGTCTCCCGACAGTGGCCAGACTCATCAAGGAGGGATATTGTGGCCTCTGTCAGGTCTACATGATGCCTCGATGCTCTGGCTGTTTGGGACCTTCATATATGAATATATAAATATAAAAACCATTTATGGTCAATTCTGCCTTAACTGTAGGACATTGTATTTGAGTGACTTACACTCATATACTACCGATCAATAGTTTGAGCACACCCAAAACATCGTTGCCGCACAGGGCTTTTACTTATAATCAGCTGATTTTGAAGCTCTGAATATGAACTATCAAATTTATTATTGCTACTTCCCGGCTAATGGATAAGCTTTGAGAAATATGAGATGAAGAAGGATCAATTTTTCATAATTTCTATAGGTTCGTTTGGCACCCTGCATTTTTTAGGGAAATCATTGGATCAAAATTAAACCAAAATGATTTAAGAGAGCAAAGAAAGAGTTTCAAAGTCTGTGTTTGGAAGCCTTTCTAAGCCCTTCCTAGTGTAAGATATGGCTGTTCTTCTGGGGAAAGATTCCTCTTGAGATAGTTTACCATAGTTCAGGAATATTGAAATTTAGTATTTGGGGGCATCATGATAATTCGTAATAGAAAATATCTATACTAAGCGAGATATTACGAAATTACAAGGTTTTAGCCTGCCAATCATACCTTTTTTCGTCAATTCTGGATTATGAAGACCTTTGCCGAGAGAAATCTTCCCTCAGAAAAATAGCCATATCTTAGACTAGGATGGACTTAGAAAAACTTGTAAACATTGATATTGAAGCTCTTGACTTGCACTTTGATGCAATTGTAGGTCAAGTTAGCCACTACAAGTCCCTCGTGTTGAAATCACCCATGCAAGCGTCGTACGTAGTCTTATACTAATTGTTCGTTATCCCCATGTGTATAATCGCTAGTTTTGCGATTGTTGTTGGGAGCGGATTGCCGCTTTCACGCCCTGGCGCAAAAATAAGGTACTTGTACCTAATTTGACCGTCCCTTCCATATTTTTATTTCACTCTAATGATGTCTCAATGTAGACTAACTTACTTTGAGGACTATTGCAAACCCTGGAAATGAGTTATACGTCCAATCTAAACAAATTTTCACCAACTAATTCTAGATCTATAAAAAAGTGGTTATTTTCTACGATTACGGGAGCGAGTGAACCTGATTTGACCGCTGCAAGATCTCGGCGAGCCTAAATATTGCCACTCATTTTTTAAGTAGCTGCTGCCTCAGATTATGAGAAAATGAGTGTTTTGGGCCGATTAAAAATAACTTATGCATATCTCAGAATGGAAGTAGCGATTTTGGTCATTTCTGACTATTTTTGCCTTGTACAAATTAGTTTTAACGATGCCATACTCAATTTCTTGTGTTTGACTCGCCATTGGAATGTTTCTTCAGAATCGCAGAATCCGATCTTGTGGACCGATTTTATAAGCATATCACTGATAGACATGGAATTGACCTAACTTACTCTACACTACACGGTCAAAAAGGAGGAGAGAGGAGAGGAGGAATTGTGTACACTCGATGTCCATCAGTAAATACATGTAAAGTCAGCCCGGAATCGAATTTTGCGATTTTAAAAAAAGCATTCGAAAGGACAGATAAAGACAATAACTGAATTAAGATACGTTGAGGATAATTGAGACAACTTTGATACTAGCCAAGAAAAAAGTCTCAAGTGAAGAAGACCTATGATGATTTCGTGTGAAAAAAAGTACCGGCTATTGTTGTGGATTATTTAAACCTACTTATTATTTCATCTTCTGACATATCAAACATGAAAGAGATATGCACGGTAAGGTCCACGCTTGCGTATTTCCAAGGTCTGAGGGTAAAACGAGGTACACCTATCTCAATATACCCATCTCATTTCTATAGCACGATAGTTTGAGCTAGAGAGACTTGAGTCTTTTCCTTCACTTAGCTCATAAACTCATTCTTGAGATGGATTCATGTGTATGCGCTCACCCATGGAAAAAGGTATGGTACGTGGGTACCGGTGCCCACGGTGCACCAGTAGTACATACGGATCGGTGCCTAGGGTCCACTTATTTTATTCTCCTTAAATTTTGTTGTTTAAGGCGAATTTAATGCTCCTTAAACAACGATAACAGTGCATTAGTTGAACTTACTTCTTTTTTCTTTGAAATGGTACTTTTTGTTTTCCAAAATTTTCTCTACTCCAATTATAGGATACTGTTACGCCCAATCATGTCACATATGTAGACCGTAGGCACGGTTCGCAGGTGGACCGCAGGCACCGGTGCCCGCGTTCCATACCTTTCTCCACGGGCAGGGCCCAAATCTGCTGTGCAACAATAGTTCCGGTACGCTCAGAAAATATGCAACCCAACAACATCCTCTCACCAATTCATAAGTCAAGTTTCCACCAGTCTTCTTCAAGCCGCTCAAAATTTCATTTCGTAATCTGGTCTGGACCTTTTCATGTCTTGCAACTTCGTACAGAGCAAATGACGACGTAGTTGACGAAGTCTCGAATCCGCCAGTAAAAAATATTGCTGCCTGGGCAACTAGATCATCCCCCTCTAATTCTGGAAATAAATATGATTCAAAATGTAAAAATTTTACATATCTTTCTGCTTTCAGATGACTTTTTTAGAAACAATCGTCCACTTTTATGGGTAAATTAGCAGCAAAATGCACTGTGTTACTCGAATCAATGTGGGTAGGGTGAGGAGGATACTTATCAAATGTATCAAGAGAGAAAGAGAAAGATTTTATTACTTTTTTTTTTTTTTTACAAAAGTATATCTCCAATAAAATCTTCCTCTCAGAAAAACTCTGAATACGTCTGCAAAGTCCGAAATGCGCACATTGCAGATTATGACAGCCACTTATATTAAACAACATATAACCATCAATCGAATGGGTTTTCCCGGAAGCGCATTTTTATGGGCATTACTGCAAAAGTTTACAGATTCCGCGTAATGACCTCGCATTTCCACGGAAAGGCTCGAAATCATTCCGAAGAAATTTTTTCTTGTGTATTCTATTGAAATACAATTGGGAATCAAGTTTCAGACCGATCCGTGGAGCCGTATTTTTAATTTGAAGAAGTAAGGGTCGAAATTTCAGTTCCGTGGATTGTAATGATTTAGTTTGGCGCAAATTGTGGATATCAGCGTCGCAGTAAAGTGTTCATTCGTTGCTCCCGACTTTCTTCCATAAAATACAATACCAGGCCAATCAACTATCACAGGTTCTATGGTCAGAATACACGAAAAAAGATCCGAGCCACGTACACCTTTCTTGTTATGGGACTTTCGCCAAAAGCACTGAAATTTTTTAAAACAGCGTATGTACACACTCCAAATCCACTCTAAGGCTTCTTGTACGGACAAGAATTTGGAGTGAATTAATCAAATAGATGGGATCAAGCGCTAGAACGGGTGCAAATTTGATCATTTCCATGCAACAAGCACATAAAGAGCCGAGATCTTGTAGTATTATCGATATTGTAGATTCGTCTTCTTCATATAATCAAATATTTATAAACTTACGTATTAGGCATTGATATCTAATAACCACGGGACCTCGTTCACAGTTTCAGCTACTCGAGGATTATTATTCATTCGTATATCCAGTTCACCAAATAACAAAAGGTCCAAACAAATCAAATATTCATTAATGTATTATGTTGCAGTCAACTCCAAAAACTCAATTGGGCATCTTTACACATTACTCAGACTGTCTCATGAGTGATAATTAATGCCATTGCTTAACAATGCGTCTAAAAGCAAACTGAAATAAACGTTTTTCCCAGTCTCTGTAATTGGTTCGTGGAACACTAAACTTACGTTGTCAAAGGAAATTATATCTATGAGAAATTCAAATGAACGAGTCACGCCGTTTTTCTGTATCTCCATCCATCCAAGGTCACGAAAAAACATAGTTTGTGGGATTTAGAAATAACAACAAAGTGGTTTGCGGGATTTACAAACGTCGGCCTTAATCAAATTCCAAGAAACAAAAGTTTGTTGGCTGACCCAGTTCAATATTTGGCTGAATTATGACGAATCTGTGTGCTAAAATTGGTGGAACTATCATGATAAGATAGAAATTACTCGCCATACGTAAAATTAAAGTTCGTACACAGAAAAATTAGTGTTGGATTTACAGATGACAACAAAGTATATCGTTAGATTTACATAAGCATAAATAGGTTAGTAAGGAATCAGATTCAGTCATTCAGTCTAGTTCTCCGTAAACTTGAAGATTCACTCCAATTTTTCAAAAGAAAAGAAAGTATACTTGGGATACCTATAAATACTTGGCACCTTCAAATAGAATTTTCAAATAACGAAAAGTATCCATAGAGATTTTGTTGATTCAATATGGATATTGGTAGGTCCAGATAGAAGAAAATGAGTAGCTTCAAGAGATAATCAGAAGAAATATGAGAATGACGAAATGTTCCAAGTTACCAAAATTTAAACACACTTTTGTCATTACCGTATTCAGTCTATGTATTTACGACATACATCTGATAGAATACACCTCACGAAGAAATTGTTCTCGAAAGTATGGCGATGTACTCGTTACAAGTGATGAAAACGAAGGCCCTTTTTCGAACTAATTTTCACCTCAAGTCTCATCAATTCTCAGTGGTGAAACATCTGCAAGCCAGCTGGGTCACAGCTATCTACTCGAAATAAAAACAAGTCTATTTCATTGTCCATTAGAGCATAAAATTCATTCTAGCTAGTGACAACATGACATTGTTCCAACGTCACATACTGATGATGTGAAGAATTGATAGCAGGGAAAGAAGTGAAACCCCAGACAAGTTCTCGAGTTTGAAATCAGTTGCATATTTGTTCTGTGGACTCAACGCAAAGATCTCAAGCATAAGATTATTCCATGGTTCTTTTCATTTGCCAATGAGTTGCAAGTTAGTAGTGGATCTGCTCAAAGACAAATATCACAAGATGGAATGAATAATCGCATAGAGAATTGAGACTTCTCTCTTTGTTCTTGTCGACATGACTTTATTGTTGGCAATACGCCGATGTTTTGATCATTTGGATATAGGTATGAAAAATTGTCGTTCATTGCAGGTCACGTTAGAAACTTGTGTTGAGGATAATCTCCAGAAGACGGTCGATTTCAGTGAACACTATTCTCATCATTCGTAACTTGTTCCGAACTCTGACAAAATTCTGGACTTGATTGGAACCTAGCGAGTAAGATGGGAAATCTTTACGCTAGTGTCTAATGTTCAGAATTCCTACGGAATCCCTCTCCCTCAGGAATTATTCTTGACACAAGTTGCTAACGTGGCCTGCAATGAACGACATTTTTTCATACGTATATCGAAATGGTTAAAACATCGGCGTATTGCTAACAATAAAGTAATGTCGACAAGAACAAAAAGAGAAGTCACAATTCTCTATGCGATTCTTCATTCCATCATGTGATTTCTGTCTTTGAGCAGATGCACTACTCACTTGCAACTCATTGGCAAATGAAAAGAATATGCCTGGGAACTTTGCGTTGAGTCCCACTTCCCCCCTCGTTTTTGCGTTGATAGACTCGCCAAAAGAAAACAAATATCTGGAATAGATTCCATACTTGAGAACGTTTTTGAGATATCAGTTCTTTCCTTGCTAATCATTATCCTGCACAGAACAAATATGCAACTGATTTCAAACTCGAGAACTTGTCTGGGGTTTCACTTCTTTCCCTGCTATCAATTCTTCACATCATCAGTCACTTCTTTCCCTGCTATCAATTCTTCACATCATCAGTATGTGACGTTTGATCAATGTCATGTTGTCACTAGCTAGAATGAATTTTATGTTCTAATGGAAAATGAAATAGACTTGTTTTTATTTCGAGTAGATAGCTGTGACCCAGCTGGCTTGCAGATGTTTCACCGCTGAGAATTGATGAGACTTGAGGTAAGAATTAGTTCGGTAAAAGGGCTCCGTTTTCATCACATGTAAAACGAGTACATCGCCATACTTTTGAGAATAATTTCTTCGTGAGGTGTATTCTATCAGATGTGTGTCGTTAACACATAAACTGAATACGCTAATGACAAAAGGACGTTTGAATTTGGGTAACTTGGAACATTTCGTCATTTCCATATTTCTTCTGATTACCTCTTGATGCTACTCATTTTCTTCTATCCGGACCTACCAATATCCACATTGAATCAACAAAATTTCTATGGATACTTTTTGTGATCTGAAAATTTTATTTGAAGGTGCCAAGTATTTACAGGTATCCCAAGTATACTTTCTTTTCTTTGAAAAAAAATTGGAGTGAATCGTCAAGTTTACGGAGAAATATACCGAATCTGATTCCTTACTAACCCATTCATGGTTATGCAAATCTCACGAAATACATTGTCGTCATCTGTAAATCTAACAAACTCATTTTTCTGTGTACGAACTGCAATTTCACGTTTAGCGAGTAACTTCTATCTCATCACGATAGTTCCATCAATTTTTCTGGATATACAGGTTATACTTGAGGCAGAAAGATGTTCGCGGGAACACATTGAAACATGCCACATGCAGACCTCATAGTTCATATATGAACATAGTGTTTTCATTTTTACGTGGGCATGTATTATCGGCTCAGCACTTGGTCATAATGAACAGAGAGTTAAAAATATTGTTTTCAATATTCATCCATAATCAATGAATGGCGCAGTCGCTCCCGACTGAAACCATGTCTTTTGGTAATGAAATCGGTTTGAAAACTCATATAAAATGGTAAACGTGGCGAAGATTCGCTCTCATACGTGACGAATCACGTATGAGAGTTTATTCTCAAATTATAATTTACGACAAAATCGACGACCAAAGGCCATGACAAGCGTCATGACAATCATTCATGCCGAGAGCTTGTCATGACATTTGTCATGCAAGTTCAATACCGTAATCATGACCGTGACTAAAAATCTTGACCATATTTTTTTATCATGACTATAACAAAATTATTTCTAATATAGTTGTAAGAGTGGATGGGCCAATTGTAAATACCACTTAGAGACCTTATTGGGAGACTTCGCTCTTGATTGACTCAATTTTAAGTGAAGGTTTGTTCACTCGAAAGCTGTGCAGAATGAAATGGTCTCATGAAGTTTAGTGAAAGACGATTTCGTGATAGGTCTTCTGCCAAAAAGTATCCTAGTTCCTCTCTCATTCAGGCATTCTTCTCCCTAGTCTATTTTGGTACGTGAATTTTAATTCTAAGAGCATGTTGAAGCAAATAGTTCGATGGCGTCCACCGCGTCTGAAAAGTCAAGTTTGACAGTATTTTGTGAAAAATTAAAGGTTTGGTTCAGAAAAGGAGCTCGGCAGCGTCAAAATTCGTAATTCAAGGAACAAATTGCCTCGTCTCTGACTTCGATGCGAACTGAGATGGCGATTTTGGCACTATGAATTTGTTTTCGCAAGCGCTCGAGTCATATTTACATCGATCCATAGTATCAAGATTGCGAGCTCATTTTGAATCTGGCCGGAGTCGGGAACGGCACATTTTATTTCTTGAATTACGCACTTTGAGGCTGTAACGCCACTTTTTTAAATTAAGACCTTAATCTTCTGCAAAGTGCGGTCAAAGTTGAAGTCGTGTACGCGGTTTGCTCCAACATGCCCTCTAAGGTCATGTAAAAGCTCTACTTTACCGACATCCATTATAAATTGATTCAAAATAAAACAAGACAATATTTCGCAAAAGTAACTCCAAGCTGCCCTGCGTATTGGTAGAACGAACCACTGTGTAAAATTTTGAAGCGATTCGTTGCAAGCTTTTGGAGTAATTTGAACTGTAGCGTAATTACAATATCTTTGCACTATAGTTCAAATTATTCCAAGAGCTTTCAAAGGATCGCTTCAAAATTTTACACAGTGGTCCATTCTACCGATACGCAGGGCAGCTTGGAGTTACTTTTTTGAAATATTGTTTTGTTTTATTTTCAATCAATTCATTTTGAATGTCGGTAAAGTATATAGCTCCTCCGTCCCCTTAAGTGGGAACGTTTCCGCCATATATTAGAAAAATTTCACTGTCATGTAAGTAAAAGAAAATCTCATTTTTGAACTTCAAAAATATTCTTAACAATTTTAGTTTGCCGTAATTAAATCTCATGAAGTTGCAAGGTTAAATATAACAGTGAAATAAGTGTAGCTTACAAGTGCAAAGTCAGAGTTTGGTCTAAACCGGTAACTCGTTGAGCAGATACCCCGTAGCGCTTGAATTTAATTACTGGATTATCATACTCTATACCGTCATCGGTAAGAAAAAGCATACGTCTAAAATCTTCATCTCGAGATAAACGCGAAAAATTGTTCACAGTCCGGAAAATGCGTAAGTCGTTTGCACTAGTTACAGCTATGCTTCAACATTGCAACATAATCCCATAATAATCGGTAAATCCTCCTTTCGATCATAGATAAGACCGAAAAGCACGAACGAGATAGAATTTATACTGCTGCCAAAAAAACTCTTCAAATATGACGAAATTAACGTTTTTCTCAACTTTAGTATCGATTTACTCAAAAAAGTGATGTCATATAGGGCAATTCCAAAAACGGATTGAGTTTCAGTATCTCAAACCGCGTGAGGATCGACTCTCAGAATCAAATTTCTATAAAAAAAGTCAGCATTTGTAGGCTGAAGTAATCATATGAAAGAGGATAGTTGCAAGCGTGATTTCACATCTCCGAGTTTTTCACCAGCCCAAAATTCAATGTGAATGATATTTCTTATAAAGAAATTTCTATGATAAAAGATTCCCTTGTTGGACTCCATTTGTACTTGAATACTTTTCTAACTCTGATTCTACTTATCTACGTTTACAGTGATAAACACAATGGGAAAATGTGGGAGAAAGACTGGAATAGTCACAGAGCTTTTAGATGTGGACTCTGGAATTCTTACTTTCATGCTAGAGTATAGTGGAATAATACTGTACTGTAAGAATCTGAAGGATCCTCATCTTGCTTCTTCTTCATGTCGATTAGGAGGTCGATCAAGTCTGCTCGTTTCACGCCAGTTTCTTTCCGATGATCGATAACATCCCAGAACGTCTTTCTTAGGAATTTAGTCCCAACCTCATCGAAGAACTTTGGATTCGTCAATATCCGCAAGGATGGGATGAAGAATATTGACATTAGCTCCAAATAGCGTTTGTAACTGCTTCGAAACATCTCCCTTCCTCGCTTGCGAAATTCAGCATTAGGGTCGATCAGAGAATTGAATTTCATTCCAAAAGCCGTCGTGCCGATCAAATCCGTCATGAATTTGGCATACAGTTCTTTGATTTCGATTGGCTTCCCAATCTTCTCTGTAAATTGAGAAAAATTCGTAAATCAATACATGGAAATTGACGAGAAAAATGATTTGCCTTTCCCAATTGATGGGAAAGAGATCTTTGACACCTTCCTTGCGGACACTTGGCTATGTTTGAACCGCTAAGGTGTTTTCACTCATGATTTTGTACTAATTATCACTGCATCTCACCATTACGAGTTTTTCCATTACTAAGTTGTTAAAAAATGGCGAGTTTTTGAGTATTCTACCGTTGCGACTTGTCGACGCAGTACTAAGGTCGGTGTACCCAATTGATGATAGGAGGCGGCTTTCGTTATAACTTTTGTCTGCCTCGATATTTATCCGCGTAATTTCGCTCATTTCAAAGCTAAAATGATGTCTCACAGAATTATTTTTAGTACGCTCACTACGAAAATGACCAAGTTATGTGAAATTGAAAAAGAAGTAAATTTTTGGGGAGGCCTATAGAGGGGGTATACCCAATTTCATGATACCCTCAATGAGTGGGTATCCTCTCCATCAAATCTAATTCTAGTCAACGAAATTTGTCACACGTAGAAGCTGGCGTAATTACCTGTGAATTGCACCCAGACAGATTTTATTTGAGCTACTGCAGACAAAGCTATCGTTGTTGCAAAAAAAAGATGCAAAAACGCGTGGTTTTCGCGAATTTCCGTATAGCAGGATACACGGAACTCACTGAACTGACAAGGAAAGGATTCGATCTCCGGGAGCCCAATCTTGCTGGAATTTTTCTTACACATTCTTTGAACCGAAAAAACATACCCGTATTTTATCGTTTAATCCAAAGAGGTTCCCTCCCAGAGATACAGTCTGCACTTTTGGTGGAGAATGAGTTATTTGCACTGTTGGATAGCTGAACAAATTCTGAATCATCTAGACGTACAAGTGAAAAAAATTTCCGAAAAATCTCTCAGAGATATCAGAAAGTGTAACTGTCACAGAATTTGTAAAATCCACTGAAACGTCATCAGTCCGAGCCGCAATGGCCATTGCGGTCTTTTCACTCTGTATTGTGTCCGCGCTCCGGGGTCTCTCACAGATTTGAAGAACCGCAAGTATCCGGCATCAGTCGTGGCAGCAAGTAGGAATCTTTTCTTCTCTCAAATACAGAAAGCTTATCGAATCTCGTGCCTCACACGCGTGACCTCCCCTACTCTATCTGAGTCGCCGTTGTTGTTCCCACGGTAAAATCATTTGTTTGCTGAGGGACCTTTATTGTGCGCAATAAGAAAATATTTTCCGAACAAACATTGTCACAATTAGACGGAGAGAGGATTGTGTCGAGATCAGCCAACAAACTCTGAAAAGTATTGCGCTCATCGAAATTTGTACAATCGTATTGGCTTGCAGCAGCCTCATTCTGCACGATTGAAAAGAGTGAGGAAGAAAACGCGTGAACTTCTGTATCGCGTGTCAACTGAGATTATTTCTTGTCGAATCAAGTCGACAATGGGATGGCTCCAAACCAAAACGGAGGAAAAAACTAATTCATTGCCGATCGATACTGGATCGATATGAATGTATGCTTGTGCGGCAATTCAAATTTCGGTATGAATATTGGTGTGTGGAGGGCTTGAATCTATCCGCGCTCTCGCGGCGCTCATCCGCCCCCGACGGCCTCTCTCAACTGTGCCAGCAACATCTTGTTCGAGTCCCCCGTACATCAATAGCCATATCAAAATTCAAAACGGAATAGCTCTACACTTGTTTCGATCAATTACTCAACCTCTTATCCCGAGTTCCCACAAATGCCATCTCGACTTTTGAAAGATCGATTGGGTTTTTAATAGAATAGTGAGTTCATTAATTATATAGATCCGATTCCGTTTATTTAAATCTCATCGGTTCCGCTAAATTTGACTCTATTGAGCGGATGAGTTTAGAACAATTTATGTGAACCAATACGTTCCCGGTGACTGGAGAACAACAAGTGATTGATCCTATTAACCGTGATGTTGAGCGGAATCCAATGTATTTGAAAATTGCTTTCGGCGTGTCATGTAAGAGCTATTCAAATATGTACACTGTAAAAAGAATTTCTTGAAATCGGATCATACTCGTGCTGAAATCCAGATGTGGCACAATTTGGTACAATTAAGCAAATACTCGCGGGAAAGTAAGGGTACGCGCGTGTCTAGTCCGGGTATGAAATAGAAGTAAATAATGCTCTTCTGACTCCAGAGTATTTGATTTTTTATATTTCTCAGAAATTTTTCATGGGGATGAGGTGAAAAAATCAAATTGAATCACGAAAAATTTAAGTAAAAAAGTCAGTAATCCTAGTGATCTGACTTTGAGATTTTCTTTTTACAGTGTATTGTCAGAGGAAGTAGTTCACCAAACGCTCATCTGGGGACTGAATAATCCATAACTAATAATTAATCCATTACCATATATAATCTCGTAAGAGATTAAAACTGTCAATAAATAAAAAATAAATAAATAAAAAAAGATAATCATGACAATTTATTGAAAGTCTAAATAGCACCCATTCCGTTTTGATTTGAAGTCGTCTATAATTGTAGCGCGTGCCAAAGAGAAATGAGTTTAGAATTACGGAACAATTGTTCAATCACGATCGAGTATCCTCTTCGGTGGGCGTATAGTGATTTGAATTCCCTAGATCGTAGAACAAATGGTGACTCCAAGATATTGCAATGAAATGAAGATCAAGGCAGTAAAATTTCATCTCGCGTCCTGTTGGTTCAGTATTTCTGCAAGATTTTCCCTCACATTTCTATCATTGAGTTCATGCTGAATAACGTACCGTCAATTTGAAGACTGTCGAGGTGCTTGTCAAAATCATCACAAATTTCTATCATTACTTCGAACATCCTTTTGAGCTTTCCAGATGTGAAGATCGGCGATAGCTTCTGCCTGAGATATTTCCATGGCGGATTTTTTGTCAAGAATACACTTTTACTCCCGAGCACGTCGTGCTTGTTGCCCGTCAAAATTTTGTTTGAAAAATTGTGAAAATCTTTGATGAAAACGTCTTTAATCAGCTCGGGATCGCGAAGCAGCAAGTACGGCTGATCAAAAACGTAGAATCCAACCATCCTCTCATCCTTGTTCTTCTGATGCACTTCTCTGATGAACTGCTCGGGAGTCTGTTTGGCCAATACACAAGGTGCCACATTTCCAAATAAGAACGTTGGTGACACTTCCTTGACTCCGAGTTTCTTCCAGTGTCCGTAGTTCCTCGTCAAATAAAAGTAAATTGCTGACAAGCCCAGAAAACTCAGAATGAGACCATCCAAGGCCCAGTCCGCCGTGATTAGAGCCATGTTCTACTATGATCATCTGATTTGCGAGCATATCACATGTTATAAGTACGCCGATGCCCACTTTATCGAGTGGAGAGAGTGGCAGTGAGAACGACCATTTGTAACCGATCGCCAGCAATGACTGAAGTTAATTTGCGCTTGATGATGCTGTTTCAGGATTCTAGTCGTGCGCGTCTCTTGAGAAAAGACGCCCGTTCATCGTTGCGCAACAAACGAATGCATTAAAATACTGGTTGCAAAATGTCAGATAAAGCGTTTGTCTGGCAGCGATGAAATAATTAATCACAAGACTGATAATAGGATGTTTCCAATTTTCCTGTTTACCTACTCGATGATATAGGTGAGAATCTCTGTCATAAATAAGTAGCTAATAAAGAAGTGTTGATCAATGTATTTTTTTGGCAATTGCTCTGATAGACGACTCACGTAGATAAAATACTGGAATTAAAAGGAATGAGTGAGTCGGTCGGTTGAGGGGAAAAAGATGAATTAATGAAAGTATCGCTCGACATTGTGATGGAGGAGGATCCGACTGCTCCAGTTTTTATTCGATTATTTATAATTCATGAAGCTACAAGCACCTTTTAATTTCAAATTTCTCGATGATTGTTATATTTTGATCATAAAACCTTTGTCCATCAATCATACGTAATAAAAATGATGACAGTTGTAATGATAAATCCAATAATGAGCTAACAATAAATACGCATCGTTTATGGTAATGCATCAATTTACTATTCGCAAATACTCATTACATTAATTCATTTATCTTACTTCATAGTTTTCTTCCTTTTCAATAAGAAGAGCTACGGATATTGTAGGGCATGACTATTCGCGAGCGATCTCTGACGACAAAAAGTTGCATAGCTTTCCTGATTCTCACTTACTTTTCGAACATTCGTCACAGTACGCACAACGTTGATCACAAAGCAGAAAAGATACAGTTATTGGCTTTTATCGATAACAATGTGTCGTTTCTGAGTTCGACAGCTTCGTTCCTCTTGCCGCTCATACGCTTCCAAGTAATTATCACTCAGCATTAGATTTTTCAATACGACGAATCTATATAATATAATTATTATATAATTATTTACAGAAACTTATGGAGAAATTCTGGGCATTCAGAGTATTTTCTTCTTCTTAACGGAATGCAACATTCATTGTATTTTTAATTCGAACACATCTAAGTTGTGCCTATGATTGAATCTTGTCACGGTTTTGCTCTTCACGCTGCTTGAAAATTTTTTGTTCACATGATATCAAAAACCTGTCGATACGATAATTCGAAGCCGGAGTCAAACTAGACATCTGCCATCAAAATTAGATCAATCAAAGGCGCTGAGCATATATCTTGAGGAAATAAGCCACGTTCTCTCATGACAGCACTACTTTCAAGGCAAGCACCAACTTCGTGGGTGACGGATGCTCAAAGAATTCCAAGATGATCATGTTCTAATCTTCCGTTTTCGAGGTACAAACAGGAGGACTCGCATATTCAGAAAATCTATAAATATCACTCCCCGATCACAAACGTATGCTGACAGTATATATTTTTCTCAGTGACTAGGAGATGGAAATCTTTCTTAAAAACTCTAAATGACAAGAAACTATATTCGTTGTCCAGTTCAGGCGAAAGAATTCCGAAATCCCACAAGCATCCGTCATGCACGAGATTGATCTCTTGCTCGTCAGTTATCAACAGGTGGATATTATACCAAGTATTCTTCGGAAGTGTGTAATAGCTGCCCCGGTTGCAATTATGACGAGTGTTGTGGAGTATATTGCACCAAACCTGGAAACTAAACTAGATTAGGATACAAAACGTAGCGTCTTTCCTAATCTAAATCCTCTGGGCACCTAGTATTTTTTCAGAGACGCATCCTTATCTGCAACATCATCGGCAAGCTCAGGAATATTGAGACGCAAAGAGAAAAGTTCATCTATATTCCCATGCAATGACCAGCCTTGATCGAATACATATCGATATGACGTTACATCCAAACTCCGTAAGTAAGGTCATACCTTAGATTCTAGCTGACTAGTTCATATATCACTGAATCCAACACTCTCAAGAAACTGAATTGTTCATTCAATTTCTGAGTAGCTCCACCATGTCTATGTATTATTTCTATTCAGTGCCTTACACGACAATTTGCCAACTTTTCGTCATGTTCAAGAAGTTCAAATAATGTTACTAAAAACCTACCAACGCATTGACTGATATCAACGAATCGCGCATCAAAATAGCTCGCAATGACTATTATTTGTTGCTGCCAAAAACTATCCAAAGACCACATTTGATCATTGCAACAGTTGTACAGTTCCGATGTACTTGAGTACCAGAGTAATTGTTGACAAGTTTTTAATGAATCACGTAAATATTCAATCAAGTTTGAAAAATGCAGAAATTTATTGCAATATACTTCGAGCTAAAGGTTGAAAATTCAATCACACCTACGAAGCACAACAGTATTTGATATCTGTTTGAATCAATGTCACGGCTGTGATATTTAATCAATACAATTTATGTATATCAATTGGAGCATAGAAATAATTTAAAATGCTCATTTTTGCGCGATAGGAGTTAGTGCTCATTATTTCATCTTCCTAATTTAGCATTTACTGGGACTGCAGTTATTGATGCACTATCTCCTACTCAAGACTTTGTATAGAGATCTAATGCTGAAAAGTTTTGCATTTTGTTAAAGTTGGCGCGATCAGCGAACATTCTAACTCTCTGGGACTAGTTAAGTTTATTATCATCCAAGAACCACCCTGATACTCAGTTCCCGCAACCACCAAGATATTTTTGAACATAATATCTGCAAGTGTGCTTACTTCTTCGAAAGATTTCATCTCTCTCCTATTTCTTTCCTGAGTAGTCAGTTACGCTCTCCTTCACTATTCTTTTGAGTCTTAGGACTAGGTCAATTATTCTGAGATGAAGTGTTAACTACTCGTAAATTATTTACTCATATTGTAGACGCATCAATAAGCTATAGACAACATATCGATCATTATTTACAAGACAATTACGTAAGTCTTCTCGAAAAAACTGGATAGAAATTTTATCCATAAGAAAAATAAATAAAAACAGAACTGTTTTTCAAAAGTCCAACTCCTCTGAAAATCGTTGATAAAAAGCTTCTCGGATAGAACATCAACATCAAAATAAAAGACTTGAATAAAGTGAGCTCACACGCGAAACAATAATTGACGTGTCATGCTGATCGCACTTTTCCACCGAACCTCACTTAATTTCTTTGATGATTTTTTTTAAACAAAATCATCCCGCGAGAACCACTCCCACGGTTATATTTTATACTCGCTTGACTATTACGAAACAATCCTACATTGATACGAAAACGTTCATAGAGAATATCATGAATCACATAGAGTCACTTTCCAGCTTGTGTTTCGCACAAGTGGCTTAATAATCATGGCTTGAAAATATCATCTTTTGTTCGTCTTTCACGATTGTGATAGTCCTTCGTGTACACCTTAACTACTCCTTGTATCTTCCTCTCTTCAGTATAAAAGCTGTATTTATACTCTTGCAAATCAGAAAAAGGCATCACGTACGTTGTTGGTGAAGCACCTCGTCGATTTCAGAAGTTTAAGGTAATTCGCTAAAGCTTAAATGAAATATTCCTCCTACGTTGCCTCGAGTACCAATCCTCACGTCTCTCGGCTGACTATTGCTCCATCTGGGATAGGCCTGAATCTTCGACACCTGTACAGAAATTAGAATATATCCATGGGATATGAGAATCATATTCACTTACAGCCTAGATATTACTCTGATCCGGATCAGGCGCGGGAGTCGGTGGCAAGATTGTAGATTATTTGATAAAACATTAAGAAGTTATTGACTGACTGAACTAATTGTAAGAGACTAACAAGTAGAGGACCAACCTTGCGGATCACGGATTTGGCCAAAACTCTGGGAATCATCTTGTTTCGGTGAGAAATAAAGATACCCCAGAGGGTTTAGACCAATAGGCTCTCTGTTTCGAGATACAGCTGTGAACATTAGCATTAGCCATATAGGCTCGTGTTAAAAAGTCATATATATAGATATACTAGCAATGCTAATAGCTGTAGCTGTATCTCGGAACAGAGAGCCTATGAGCATAAACCCTCTGAGATATCTTCATTTCTCACCGAAACAAGATGATTCCCAGAGTTTTGGCCAAATCCGTGATCCACAAGGTTGGTCCTCTACTTGTATTATCTAAGAGATAGTATACAATGTAAAGAGACTATGCTTAAAAAGATGTACAAAATTTTTAATTCATACCAAAAAATTTTATTCCACCGGAGAGGAATGAGGTTTCAGATATCGATCGAAATATTCACCAATTGACTACCCCGAGCTCCGGGAGATTAGAAATATATTTCTGACGATCAGAATATGTTCTTGGGGTGAAAATTGGATGAGCCAAAACTGAAATTGTGGTTGTTTATCTCTTTTCATTTGTATTCCTTCCACGATTCGATGATTAGCCATTGATCGAATTTTGTTTTTGACCCTCGGCAATCAAGTTCCATTGCCACGGACATCATCAACCACGAATTTTTCATAGTTTCAAGATAGCGAAATTTTCAAAGCACAAGTACAAAAAACTGGAATAAACAGGGTAACGAAGAGTACGAACGACAAACAGATGACACAAGCTAAGTATCTAGAGTAGAAGCGACAAAGAGGCGGCACAGTGGCACCCACCTGGCGTTGTTCTCGGCGGTGTGCGGTGGCAGGCTGCTCGGTGGCGGAGGCGGTGTCTGCGGCATGTGCGAGTCGATCCGTGCGTCGGAGCGCGGCTGATCGCCGCTGTCGCCCGACTCGTCGCTGCTCTCGCCCGGAGCCCGGCCCGTCCGCTGCCGGCTCTGCGACTGCTGCTGCGGCTGCTTGTCGGCGAGCAGGTGCGACGGCACGCCCCGAGTCCTGAAGTAGCCGGGCGCGAGCTCCGAGCTGGGCCTGGCTCTGCACTGCTGGTGGGCGGTTCCCGGCCTCTGGAAGCGCAGGTTCAGCTGGCTCGCGTCGGTCACGTACTTTTCGCTCTGGCGACGCCGCCGCAGAGCCGGCGTGCAGCCGGTCAGGTTGTCCTCCTCCGTCGAGCTCGTCGTCGACGGGGTGAAGCACGAGTTGGGCGGCCGGGCGTCCGGCAGGGTGGCGCAGCGACGGAGAACCGGCACCTGCGGCTGCTGCTGCTGCTGCTGCTCGCCGTGGTTGACGAGGTTGATGGCGACGCCACCGCCACCGCCACCGCTGCTGCTGCTGCTGCTGCTGCCGTTGCCTGAGTGGAGAATACTCAGCGGTCTTGGCTTCGATTGCACTGCACACACTATTAGAGAGAGAGACAGAGCGGCGAGTTAGCGCTAATTCAGACGCTCTAAGGTTAGTGAGCGGTATTGCTGCTTCTGTAAGGATGAATTTGGATATATGGACTGCGAGGCGAAGCGACAGTAGCTAAGGGAGTACCAGACGGAGCCACTCTGGCAATGTCACAATAGACGCGTTTATTCTACAACCTCGATCCACTGCTTACGCATTGCGAGCAAAGACAAATAAGACGCCTAGACAGTGGGAAAAGGACAAAAAAACTAGAACTCGAACAAGATACAAGCCGATACATTTTCCGAGTCTACTGGCGGTTGTTAATTGATTCTATTCTTTCATTGAAGAACTGACAGAATATACTCACTCGAATCTCTGTCCTTGGACAGCAGACTCGCCGTCGAAACCCTTTCGAAATCGGTACTGGTCACAGTCCGCGTGTTGGGCGTGTTGGTCTCTGGCGTCGATTCGGACAGAGAACATTTTGGACTCCGCACCGGGATCGGAATCTTGCTATGAAT
This sequence comes from Eretmocerus eremicus, assembly GCA_030522705.1. Classification (NCBI taxonomy): domain Eukaryota; kingdom Metazoa; phylum Arthropoda; class Insecta; order Hymenoptera; family Aphelinidae; genus Eretmocerus; species Eretmocerus eremicus. The sequence continues at coordinate 32,177 of JAPYYZ010000938.1, forward strand.
GCTAAGCGGTCTATTCGTTGGCTCTTTATCCTTGCCATCTTTGGTATCGCGAAGCGTGACGACATTATTCGTCACGACTGTTGAGGTAGCCGACGTTGTGGGGACTTTGAACTGAGCGCTGCTCACGGGAGTACGATTTTCCGTGGCATCGTGACTAATGGATAGCACCTCCGGGCCTGGATTTGGACTAGCTGGATTACTCCTCGTACCGTTCGGTAATTTTTCTGCAAAAATACGGAGTCACACATTAGATTAGTAAGTTCTGAATTGATCCACGTAGTTTCAAAATCAAAGGCTGTTGGACACGACGTACTTTGTAAGGGTTCCTTATCAGCACTAGTTTGCACAACCGTAGCACCACCCGTTGCATCGACGACTCTTATTTCTAGTCGGCCAGCGACAGCTTGCTCCTCCTCTTCGACTGCCGGCGTATCGGGAGCTGCGCTGGGCGGCGAGTAGGGCACTGCAGGCACGCTGGCCCTCCTCGTCGTCGAGTTCTCCTTCGGCTCGTCGTGCCGCGTCGCTATGTTCCTCATCACGTCGACCTCGTACACCAAATCATCGAAGGCGGCCTGCTGAACCTGGTCAAAAACGTTAACGTTAC